>ML281912.1:0-10227 GCA_005239495.1 Nicotiana undulata | reverse complement strand
GACTTATTTGATCAGCTTCAGGGAGCTAAGGTATTCTCCAAGATCGACTTGAGGTCGGGGTATCATCAGTCGAAGATTCGGGATTCTGATATTCTGAAGACGGCTTTCAGGACCAGATACTGTCATTATGAGTTTCTGGTTATGTCATTTGGGCTGACCAATGCCCCCACAACGTTCATGAAATTGATGAATATCGTGTTTCAGCCCTATCTTGATACTTTCGTTATTGTATTCATTGATGAAATCCTGGTTTATTCTCGTAGCTAGGAAGAACATGCTCAGCACTTGAGAATCGTGTTGCAAAGATTGAGCTGATACTGAAAGAAATTGTTATGAGAAATGATTATGGCCCGAGGGGCAGTTTTATGAAGATTTTTATTGAATTTTCAAACTATGATTTACTTCGTTTTCAAACTGGTTTTCATTGAGGNTTTCAAACTATGATTTACTTCGTTTTCACACTGGTTTTACTGAGAAGTTTACCGAGATATACTGATATTGCACTTGTTTCGAAGGTTTTTCTGAAAACTTATTTCAGACTCATTATTTGGTGAATGTCACGTGGTGACTTGGTGTTTTACTGGTTTGTGGAATTGTGTACATGTTCTGTGGGTTTATATTACTCAGACTGTGATTTATTTTCATTACTACTGAGTTGGCGTAGTCATAACGACTCCATGTGCCTCTGTGCACAGATCCAGATACTAGCTCGCAGTAGTAGCTGACGCAGGTGCGATAGCAGCATTTCACGGGATTTCGAGGTAGCTGTCCAGCGTCCACAACTTCTCCATTTCCCTTCCTTACTTAGTCTTAGCATTTGATTCAGAGACATATATTATAGTTTTAGCAGAGTTAGATTTATTTATTCTTAGATTCTCATGACTATTGACTCAAGTTCTGGGAGGTTGTTTAGAGTGGTTTAGTTCGTTATTGGGGGCGTTAGACTTATGTAGTTTTTATTTTTTTATTATGACTGTTGTTTATTGTTATATTGTGAATTATTATAATTGAATAAATGCGTAGTAAAGTGATGGTCGGCTATCCTAGTTCCACGATAGGCGCCATGAAGGCATGTTAGGATTTGGGGTCGTGACAGAGTCGTCACCTAACGGATTAAGGTGCGTTAGGGCACCTAGAGCAGATAACTCATATTACCAGTTTACATCACCAGAGATCGGGTAAGGGCTCAAATTACCTCGAGGGGAAGGTGTTAGGCACCCCTCGAGGTCTACAACGGTGGGTCCCGACCGAACTTAAATTAAGAGAATTAGTCTAAGGAAACTAATTTATAGGGATGAGGGTCCTAAATTTCTCAGCCAAGGATCACCCCGTGCAATACTTTGTAACTCCCTCAAGTCGGGGTGTTACTCATAGCATTTAGCGCACGGACTATCATCTCCCTCTACCCGATTACTATCTTTAAATTGTTACCTAAAGAGCTCTAGTGGATTCTAATTCGTTTCCTATACGTGCACTACCTGTCACTTACGTATGACCCTGGAGGCATTAGGACCTCTATTTGAGGTGGTTCTAGACTAAACCTTAGTTGCTTAAAATTGTAAAAGGCTAGGCGACAGACAAAAAACAATTAGGACTTTCAAGTAAAAGCAAATATGGGCTCATGTTGACCTCCGACATAGAACAACAAATGCACGCAATCGATTCAGCAAACTTTATTAACCTTAAAGTCTTATAGGCAGGATATCTATGTGAGAAAACAGATGTGCGGACGCAGTTTTATTAAGGCGAGTGTTAAGACCTATTGTTTGCCTACCGATTTTATTCAGTATAGTCTGGGCACTTCAGGCAGTAATACATCACAGTTATAAATCCAGAATTATATTAAGTCATACATGTATATTGCCTAAGTGATTGACAGTGGCGATTGTATTCAGAACCAATCGATAGAATCCTATAGGCATGACTTCTACGATTTTGATGGTTACAGACCTATAGACATGATTTCTAGGTGTAGCACTGACTTTAACTTTATAGAGATATGTTTTATTTCCCTTTTTAATCCTATAGACATGCTTTCTAATTATTGTACTGACTTAAGTCCTATAGGCATGATTTCTAGGCCTGAAATTGGTTTTAGTCCTATAGGCATGGTATCTATTTTTTGAATTGATTTAACCCTATATGCATGATATCTAGTGAGCAGTAATACTGGCAGAAATTGTACGCATTGCTAGAAAACAATTAAGTCAAACATTGGGATCCTATAGGCATGATTGCTAATGCATGTTTGTTGGACATATTGATAGATCATATGGGCAGGATTTCTAATGCAATTATAACATCAACCATATAGGCAGGATCTCTAATATGCAGATATGGAATTCATAATCAACATTACTAATGAAAGTCCTATAGGCAGGATTTCTAAACATAACGTAGAACTTATACAGTTTTGACAAAATGAGTAAGAATTAACAGCATAGCTAAACCCCTATAGGCAGGATTTCTACCCAGTTAATAAAGGAAATAAGAAAAACCCCTGATTTTACTATATACCCCAGAATATGTTCATTGCAAACTTATTACAAACCAGAATAATGAATAAATTATATAATAGTAATAAGATACATTATAGAGAGCCTTCATTAGGCCCAAATAAACCTGGGAACCAGGCCTTCAAACCAATCACCTTTGAGGCTCACTTTATAGTTACAACATAGTCAATGGTTAGGGACTTACCCATAGCACATATAGAACCAAGTTACTGATGTGTCAAAGTTCCCAAGGGACTCAGGGACCCAGAGAAATGCTTACACCAGAACCACATATTCAAAAGATAATTCACAAGAGATTGGGAACTAGTTCCCAGTGTGTTAGAGTTCACATGAGTTTCATGTGGACCTTGAGCAGTGCTCACACTAGGATGGTTGAGGATAAAACCTAAGGGACTAAGAATGGAAGTTTTGAAAGAGTAACATCATATAAGAGGAGGTAGATACATGTTTAAAACAGTTTGATTTCAGAAGAAACAAAGTTTATAAAACAAGCAAGGTTTGCAAAGTACATAGTTTCAAACATGTTAATTCAGAAGAAACCTAATTACACTAAGTTTGTATGCTGACATTTCAGGACAACCTTGTTTAATCACATAAGCCTTTTAGAAGAAGTATTAAGGCAAGCAGTTAGGTTGAACAAGTTGGCAGGACACATTAAGCAACAATACAAATCTGTAAAGTTAGGATTGATGAACTAATTCCATGTTAATGGTATCATAATGATGCTAAATTCAGAGCAGGTGCAGGATTAGCAAACAATGTGCATGGACAAGTTAAACATTAAGCTAGTTTTAAGAGGATTCATATTATTCAAAATATAACCAATTAACAATGTCACTTATAGGACTAGATGAAATCATAGAATCATATAAAATGGCAGAATTATACTCAGAATTTAAACATGCTAGTCGAGCAACACATATTATGAAAACATGAAGAATGAAATTACAAGGGATTATGGCTTAACAACTAGGAAGGAAAGCAAGTAAAAATACCACAACAGCTAAGTCCAAAATCACTTGGCCTTGGCTTTCAGCCGGCCAAGACCAGAAACAAATGATCACAGAATCAGAGTAAAAACCTAAGTTTTTAGTGAAAGTCTTTAGAGTTCAAGTGTCTAAGGGGAAATGGGTGAATGGTTTAAATAGTGTTCAAATAGGTGAACAAATAAGGGAAGAAATCAAACATACACTAATAAGGAAAGAAATTAAACCCAAAATCAATTGAAGTATGGTTTAAGGACAAACAATATAGAGTTAAATCAATTAACAGGACATAATAATGAGTAATCAGGCGAATACCACTTAGAATAAGGTAAGTATCATATAGAATCAATTAACAATCAGTTTCAAGGCAAATAGGGTAAAGAAATAAAGGAACATGGTAGATTGAACAAAATAAGGAAAATATCAGTCCCATACGGGAAAGGAAAGAGCATCGGGAAATTAGTAAAAATCTCAAACCCTAATTTTAGTTAAACCTAGAAAATAAGGCAATGAATCACATACAATGAACGTAGACAGGAGAATGTTCAATAGAAAACCAGATTCGGTTCAATTAAGATATGAAACCCTAATTTCAAGCAAACAAAAAAAATTGATAGAAAAAATAAAGGCAAAGAAACACATGTTTTAATAAAATGAACATAGACAGGGGTTATTCATAGAATCGAACCAGATCTAATTCGATTAAAGAAGATTTGAAACCCTAATTTGGGTAAGTAAAAGATTTAACGAAAATAAACAGATTCATGCGAAATAACACTTAAAAATAAGGTTTGCACCAGTTTTTGATTCGAATCAAAGATATGAAAACCCTAACCTTAGGGTTAAGTAAGAATCCTCAAGAGATACGAAAATGTTCGTACTTACAAAGAAAGAATGATGAACAGAGCCGAAAATAACAACGAGTTAAATATTTTGAACCAATTTTGGTTCGAATCTCTCCAGAACCTGCTTTCCATTTTAGGCAAGTTATTAGGTAACACCAAAACAGGCAGCCAGTAAGGAGATAGGACCAAATAAGGTAAGGAATCATAGACTGATTCCATTTTTTTGGGCTAGAAACAGGGAGGTTTTGAGTGACGGCGCTAGGGTTTTGAGAGGAGAGGGGGAGGAGATGAGAGAACACATGGGCGGCGGGTTAGGTCGAGTGGGTTAGGGTATAATTAAAAGGGTTGGGGTGATGTGGACTGTTGATTCTGGAAGATCAACGGTCCTGATTTAAAGGTGTTGGGTCGAGTAATTTAGATGGGTGTGGGATTGGGTTAATGGGTTTTGGGCTGGTGTATTGGGCTGGGGTAAGTGGGTAGTGTATAGGTCTGAAATTAATTAAGAAAAAAGGGTTAGATTTTAAATACTCAATTAAATTAGTAAATAATTTATAAAAATAATTAATAAACAACAAAAATATCACATTTGCATGAAAACATATTTTAAAATAATTACTTAACATTATAAAAATATAAACAATCATTTTCTGTATAAATAATGTAATTATGTATATATATGGGCTATTATTGCAAAATATACAATTCTAGCCTAAGGATGCAAAATATAATTATAATAAATATATCAAAGATATTAAAATCTTAATACGGATATAGATGGTAAAAATTAAATGATAAATCATCATAACAATTATTTGAAATGCAATTAATAATTATTTGTATAATAAAAATGCAAGAATAAATTGGTTAAAAGCCTTTAAAAATTATGAAAAATGTCTATCAATAAAGTGATGGTGCATATGCACTATTTTGAAGGTTTACATTCATATATAAAAATATGTGAGGAAAAAATTGGGTATCAACAATATAGGAGTTCGAGTGTATATGGAGACGAAAAAGGAAAACAAAAACCTAGGAATGTATCTGATGTGTATAATAATAAGAGATTTCGATTTGGAATGTTGTATGTCGAATGCGAGCACAATTGCAGGTTTGCTCTGTTTTTTTAGTCCTGGTGTTTTTCAATTTCAAGTGTTCTGCAATTTTACTACAAATTATATATAACTATACTACAGAACAATTGTAGTTCAATGGTTTGGTTATCTGTCTAAAAACAATTGAAATACCATTGTTACATAGTAATTAATGACTGAAAATTGCAAATTATGATCACAAAACAAATTATCTACAAGAATACTACAAATTTAATTTCTGTCAAATACTGAACACCTGAATATACAGAGGTCTGAATTACTATACTTTTAAATGAGTGCAGGTACTTCTGATTATCGTAATACTAACGTGGTATAATTGTCAAGCAATTGTAACATATTTGGAGAAGTATCAGGAACAATGAAGTTGATTGATATGCCAACATCCCCGATAATTATGGAATATGAAAGTATAATCAGAACAGAGCGTACACCAAAAGTAATTGAAGTAGGCCAAGTTTACCAAGACAAGCAAGCAATTTTCAGTGCAATAAAGCACTACGCTGTCATGAATAAGTTTCAATTTAGGGCGAAAATGTCTAGTGCAAGAAGGTAAGATCATTTTATTTGTCAAAATCATATTGTTTATAACTTGTAGTTTTTATGTATATAAATTGTATATAAACCGTTTAGAACAATTTGTTGTGCATAAACAACCTGACTTCTTGATAACTAAAATTTGCACAACATTTTATCATTGTTTTTATTCTATAGCTACTGCTCATATGTGTTGATGATAATTGTACGTGGCACTTTAAGTCCACAAGCATGAATGAACCAGCATTGTTCAAGGTTAGAAAATTCAATAGCTTGCACACATTCTCATTGATGGACAACACATATATACAACGTAAAGCTATTACCATGGTAGTTGGCAGCATGGTCATGCAAAAATATGCGGATCGTAGGACAATAGACACACCAAAAGACATACACAAACTGACATGTGTCGGAAGATGGTGTGAACTTAACATACATGCAAGCTTGGAGAGAAAAGAAAAAAGCTTTGAATTTTTTGAGAGGCCATCTTACTGAATCCTACAGTTGCATGCCAAGTTATTTGTATATTTTAGATAAGACTTATTCAGGGTTAGTAGTGAAATTGTAGAAGACTAAAGATGATTGTTTCTTGTATGCATTTGTTTCTCTTAATACGTCCATCAAGGGTTGGGGTCATTGTAGGCCAGTTGTAGTAGTTGATGACACCTTTTTGAAGTCGGCATATAGGGGCATCATGCTAACATCTAGCACAATGGATGCAACATGTAGTGTAGATTAATTGTAAGAATATTGTATTCAAGAAGTTTCTGAAAATGTATTTATGATGATTTCAAGTTTTAATAATGAATTGAATTTCTTTTTTCTACCTGTGTGATAGGTAGTATATTTCCTATCATGGAGGTGGCTTTTTGAGCAATACAATCATTTATATGGTGAAAAATCAAATATGTGTGTTGTTTCGGACCGGAATGAGTGGTTTATACTGGCATGCCACATTATGCTTGCATGTGCATACTTGGATAAATATAAGGTCAAAGTTTAAGAAAGGTCATCTAAAGTTAAGCAAATTGTAATTTGCCACGGCACAATCATACACGCTTGATGAATTTAATAAAATAACGCCAAATATTGAAGAGATTGACACCCGTGTTAAACAATGCCTATACAATATTGGTTATCACAAATGGTCTTGGGTATTGTAATGACTCGGTCGGTCATTTGAGTGTTGTAGCCATGTTCCCCTATTCACTTCTGATTTATGCTCAATTGTCATTATGTGACTTACATGGGTAGTTGATTCGGTTCCGGGATGTTCCGGAATGAGTTGAGATACTTAATCTTAATGTTGGAAGCTTAAGTTGAAAAGGTTGTCCGGATGTTGACTTATGTATAAATGACTTCGGAATGGAGTTTTGATGATTCTGATAGCTCCGCTGGGTGATTTCGGACTTAGGAGTGTGTCCAGATAGTGATTTTGAGGTCCGTAGTTGATTTAGGCTTGAAATGGTAAAAGTTGGAAATTTGAAGTTTTGAAAATTGAGAAGTTTGACCAAGAGTTGACTTTATGGTTACCGGACTCGGATTTTGGTTCCGGGAGATGGAATTGGTCTGTTGTGTCATTTATGACCTGTATGTAAAATTTGAGGTAAATCGGACTTGATTTGATAGGTTTCAACATCGATTGTAGAAGTTGGAATTTCCTAGTTTTCATTAGACTTAAATTGAGGTGAGATTCGTGTTATTGGTGTTGTTTGATGTGATTTGAGGCCTCGACTAAGTTCGTATCGTATTTTAGGACTTCTTGGTATGTTTGGTTGAGGTCTGGGGAGCCTAGGGTGGAGTTCAGGTGGTTAACAGATCAAAGTTTGGAATTGAAGGATTACTAAAGTGCACCGGGTCTGGTGCAATCACACCTGCAGAGTTTTGGTCGCAGAGCGAAAGATTAGTTGCGGATGCATTTTAGGCAAAGTTGGGCAGTGGTCGCAGCTGCGAGGGTTTGTCCGCACCTGCGTGGTCGTAGATTGAGGATAGCGTCGCAAAAGCGAGGTTGACTGGGCTACTAATAGGTCGCAGGTGCGAGGGAAATGCTGCATCTGCGAGCCCGAAAATACGCGTGTTGCTCCGCATAAGCGGAGGGTGAACTGGAAATGGTAGTTCACATAAGCGAACCTTGTACATAGGAGCGAGCCCACAAATGCGGGATTGGGGCCGTAGAAGCGATGGAGCAGAGTTTAAGTAAGTTTTGCAGATACGGAGATTTAACCGCAGAAGCGAAGAAAGGGCTACATATGCGAAAGGCACTGGGCAGAATATAGGTCGAAGCGTTTATGTGATTTTCATCATTTTGGACATTTCAAACTCAGGCTAAGGCGATTTATGAGAGGGATTTCGAGGGGTTTCTTGAGGTAAGTCACTTGTGACCATTTTTATTCAATAATATTTTTTCCCCATTAAATTTCCCACCTAGTTTGTGTGTATTCGAGGTGGAATTTGAGGCCAGGGATTTGAGTGGTGATTTGGTATCGAAATTTGGTATGGTTGGACTCGTTGTTGAATGGGCTTCCAAATTTTGTGACTATTATCAGATTCAGAGATGTGGGCCTACGGGTCGATTCTTGAGTTGACTTTTGAATAAGAACTTAGTATTTTCGTATGGAATTGATTCCTTTTGCCCGTGATGATTTTATCGAATTGTTTGTGTCTAGATTCGAGTCATTCGGAGGTCGATTTGCGAGGCAAGGGCTTGTTAGAATAGAGTTTTGCACGATGAGGTAAGTAACACTTCTAAACTTGGTTCTGAGGGTATGAATCCCTGAAATTTCATGACGTGTGATCGATGTTGAGGCGACACGCATGCTAGGTGACAGACGTGTGGTCGTGCACCGTAGTAATTGTGATTTAGTTGACTCCATAGAACTGTGTAGCTATCTTATCTGAACATTATTACTGAACTTTATGTGTTAGAGCACTTGAGTTGTGATTTATCCTAGAAATCATGTCTAGGCTATATGGTGGTATTATTGGGACCCACAATGGTCTTTCTTTGCTGTTGAGTTATTTTCTTGATTGAAGTTACGTACTCAATCGCATTCATCATTACATATCATATCTCAGTCTCTGTTATTGTGTATTGTCTCATTCTGTATCATTGATTTGGGCTGCTTAGCATGAGTGTTGTGAGCCCGAGAGACTGAAGAGACTGATGACTAAGTGAGGTCGTGGGTCTGTTTATGAGTGATATTTATGGGATCGGGCTGCATGCCGCAACAAGCTTTATTGATTCATGCTGGAACTTGGCTTATTATAGCGCTTCGGCTGGATCTACCTCTCCGGAGTCTGCACACCCACAGTGAGCACAATTGCTATTGATTCATTTGCATCGGGCTGGATCTGCCCTGGATTTATTTGCCCTTGGGTTGGATCTTCCTTGGACTTATTTGCATTTGGGCTGGATCTGCCCTATACAATGCGGAGTGATTGAGTGTGACGAGTGAGAATTGAAATAGTCAGGTTAAGTACTCCGAGAGTGTGAGTTCGTGAGGCTTTTATTGTGTTGCATCACATACGATATATTGTCACGACCCGTTTCCGGGTTGTGATGGCGCCCTGTCATGGAACCAGGCTAGCCAACCGTTACGACAATACTCAATTCATTTACTAGAGAAATTTACTCATTATTGGCTCAACTCATAGAAATACGGACATTTTTAATCATTTAAAATTGTCTAACAGAAGAAGATAAGCTCCAACAATCAACCTAGGATCTGGAGTCACGCAGTCATGAGCTACTAACATCAATACAACTGAGAAATAATACAGAAGTTTTAAGTTTCCAATTTCTAATTCAGAAGGGAAAATAAGGAAAAGAGGGACGGGACAGCGAACGCCAACTGCTACCTCGTCGGCTCTGAGAGATAAGCTGCTATCACCGATCCACGCCAAATCTCGGTGCACCTAGATCTGCACACACAGTGTGCAGGTAAGTAACGAAAACAACCTACGGTCTGAGGAGGTTGTGACGAACTCAACCTCCGTAAATAACAATTTGGATAATGAATGTTTCAGAAATAACCGACAATATCAATGACAATCAGGTTATGTAAATGACCCTAGAACTTAGTCACAATCCGTGAATAATAAATAAATTCCATGTGTGCAGCATGCAACTCTCACAGGTGGTCCTCTCGGTACACATAAGTGGCCATTAGCCCAGGGAAACCCATCCCGTAACATGTACGACGTGGTGACTCAGTCACTAAGTACCGAGGGA
>MDKH01197232.1:0-43816 GCA_005239495.1 Nicotiana undulata | reverse complement strand
GTCTGAGATCTGAATGATTAAGATTCAGACCTCCATTAAGTGCAAACAAATGAGGCCTTAGCCCATTAAGTGTATTTGTTTTTTTACTTTTAAAAAGTCTGTATAGGTCTGATTGGGTCTGGTTCGATCAGACCTTTAATTGAGTCTTAATTCCGTTCAGAGGTTAAAAATCACGCCTCTTTCTTCGGCGCTCCTCTCTCTCTTGGCATCAGGCTATTTCTTCTAAACCCAAAACAAATTTCATCCTTCACATGTCACTCTCTTCAAATATTTTACTTTAGTTATTTAAAATATTTTTTTAGTATTTAAATTTTAAAACTTGATCTGATTATCAGTTAGATTTTCAAATATTCTAATGTTTGTGCATCCAAATTATAACTAATTTTGAGTTTATTGTTTTAATTTGTTGGATAAGTTTGATTAAAAGATAAATTTACGTTCAAATTTCTTTTTTGGTTACATTTCGTTGCTACAATTGTTGTTATTATAAATAATTTTCATTTATAGTTCAAATAGTCTAACAATTGGATCTTACATAAAATATTGATTTATATCTTATAATATTTCAATTTATCTCAATAATAACTATTTTTGTTCAAGTTAATATTTTCACTAATTGATGTAATATTTAATCACTTTTTTTTTATTGTATATGCTTTTATATATTATACGTATTCAGATGTTGAAAAACAAACAGTCTTAATCATTCAGTGTTCAGATCTGCATACCACATCTTAATATTCAGACGTGCATTTAGATTCAGACGTCTTAATCTTAAAAAAAACAAATGAGGCCTAAAACAACAATGTGAACACAACATTGACAACAAACAAACCTAAACAAAACTCTATCAGACTACCCGATACAAAGAGGGAAAAACTCTCGACTACCCCCTAGCCTACCACTCTAATGTTCGACCTCTACATGTTCCTATCAAGAGCCATGTGCTCGGAAATCTGAAGTCGCTCCATGTCCTGTCTGATTATCTCGCCCCAATACTTCTTAGGGCGCCCACTGCCTCTTTTCATACCTGCCAAAGCCAACCGCTCACACCTCTTAACTGGGACAACTATGGTTCTCCTCTGCACGTGCTCGAACCACCTAAGCCTCGCTTCCCGCATCTTGTCGTCCACAGGAGCAACGCCCACCCTCTCCAGAATATCTTCATTTCTTATCTTATCCAGTTTAGTATGCTCACACATCCATCTCAACATCCTCATTTCGGCTACTTTCATCTTCTGGATATGTGAATTCTTCACTGGCCAACACTCAACCCCATACAACATAACCGATCTAACCACCACTCTGTAAAACTTACCTTTGAGTTTCGGTAGCACATTCTTGTCACACAAGACTCCAGACGCTAACCGCTATTTCATCCACCCCACCCCAATACGATGCGTGACATCCTCGTCGATTTTCCCATCTCCCTGGATGATTGACCCTAGATACTTGAAACTTTCTCTCTTGGGGGTGACTTGTGAGTCGAGCCTCACTACCATGTTCGCTTCCCTTGTCATGCTGCTGAACTTACATTCCAAATATTCGTCTTAGTCCTACTCAACTTGAAACCTTTGGACTCCAGGGTCTGCCTCCAAACCTCCAGTCTCTCATTAACGTCGCCTCGCGTCTCATCAATCAGAACTATATCATCAGCAAACAACATACACCATGGCACCTCCCCTTGAATATGGTGTGTCAGGGCGTCCATCGCCAGGGAAAATAAGAACGCGTTAAGCGCAGATCCTTGGTGTAACTCAATAACCACCGGAAACAGCTCGAGTCACCTCCCGCGGTCCTGACCCGACTCCTAGCTTCATCATACATATCCTTTATCAATTTAATGTACGCTACCGGCACCCCTTTCACCTCCAGGCATCTCCAAAGCACGTCCAGGGACCTTGTCGTACGCCTTCTCTAGGTCAATAAACACCATGTGTAAATCCCTCTTCCTTTCCCTACTATTCCTAATAAGGTGGATAGCTTCTGTAATAGAATGTCCCGGCATGAACCCGAACTGGTTTTCAGAAATAGACACCACCTTCCTTACCCTTCTTCTACCACCCTCTCACAAACTTTCATGGTATGACTTAACAACTTGATGCCCCTATCGTTGTTATAATTCTGGATTTCATCTTTGTTCTTGTACAACGGAATCATCATACTATATCTACACTCATGTGGCATTCTCTTCGTCCTGAAAATAACATTAAACAACTCAGTCAGCCAATTCAATCTTGCTCTACCCACGTAGCTTTTCTTTTAGTCTAATTTGAAGGTTTTAGTTGCAAGTTTGCAACTGGTTGCCGGCTGGCTGGATCAAATTTGGTCCCATTAATCCAAATCTGAATAACTAAGGATGCAATAGATGAGATTCTTTCATCATTTTTCGCTTTAGAAAAAGTACAACTCCTATCGTGCTGGTTTATTGTTGTCGCAGAGATTACTTTTCTTTGACGATTTGCAAGTTTTAGACATGCTGGTTTGCTATTGTTATTACTTTCTCATATCTAACTAACCAGTCTGCGTACACTACTTATTGCGCCAACCAGTTGACGGATATTATTACAATAAGAGTATGTACTCATCCAATAATTGTTCATAGATGTAACTTTCATTGGTTAAAATTGACGGTGAGCCAATTTAAGGTCGTTAGCCCAAATCTTCTACAAGAAAATAAAACAAAAGCATGAATAATATTATAATTGAGATCTTAAAGTTTTTTGCCGAAACTGCAAAACTTATTTAAAAGTGCGTCTGCCCCAAATCCAGAATTTAACTTTCGATTTGTCAAGATGAACAACAATGGATAAGTGGCACCGTCAAAGTAGACAGGTAATGCATGTAAGCTGTTTTAAGCTTTTTAAAAATGAATCGCACGTCAAAATCCATATTCAACACATAATGTTATGAAATCTTAGGATGTGAATATCGAATTGAAAATCAGTGATTTCATCAAAAGTGCAATTGTCAAGCCAAAAGCACGAGATTTGCAGGACATTCATCTTGGGCATGTATACTGCTCAAGCACTCAAAAGAGTTGTATACTTTACATTCAAAACCCAGAAATTACTGCTACAATATATTTTCCTCAGTAGGTCACTCTGATATGAACAAAATGTCAGAGCATCCCAAAACAAGATTTCCTATGGAGTCAGAGAAAGACAATTAATGTTCTTCCTTTAACACAGCCACAATCACTCAGCACTCAGCATGGCCACGTCCCTCAAAAGCAATTGTCTAAAGCCCAAAAAAAGAACAATAGGAATCCACCCTAAAGGCAATCAGCTCTGTTAAATCATGTGTTTTTGCTTTTTAGAAGTGTTAGTGTATGTTATTAGACTCAGGAAGAAAGTATCATCAGCATATAACGGAGGAAACTGAAAGTGGGTAACGAAAAGTGTTGGCATATTGGAAGGAAATAGTATGTCCATTGATAAGGGGCTTCCCATCATTGACGAGACAATCGTCAAAGTGTAGGCGCTTGAATATGCGAGGGTTAATAAGGCGAGCAGAGCTGAACCAGCCACATTTGAGATGGATGCCTCTGATATCACAGCCAGAGATACACACATTCATAATCTCCACTGTATATGTTGGTATTCCACTGGGTAGAGGTGCTGTGGGTCCCTGATTTATAACTATATCTGTTTTTGAACACTTGTCACCCCATATTCTGTTAGTTTCCACTTGGTTACCTGCAACAAAAGGCAATCCCGGATACAGACAAGTCAGCAAAAACCTATCCTTTGTCCTTTTCCAAGCAGTTGCTTTATTGTTTCCTTTTTTCCTATCAATGCTGGGTCGGGTTGGCCCGCAAGCTTCAGTTTTGCATTTTTTGAATGGAGGAGGATTAAAGAGCTGTGATTGTCAATCGGTGTAATAAATGATATTTTTAATGAGTTTAACTTACATATAATTTTACATAATCCAAAGTATATTTGCATGCAAGCCTCCATATTAAATGAGATTTAGAACATGTTACTTGCTTTATTAGGTAAGAAGTGAGTCGATAGTGTAAAAGTTCACTTTTGATGGATAGTATTTCGTCCGTCCAAAATTTACTTGTCCACTATACTAAAAGTAGATATTCATTTTACTTGTCTAATTTGGAAAATCAAAAACTAATTTAACATTTTGTACTTATTTTAACCTTCTTATCAAGTATTTCCTCCGGTCCAAAATAATTGATTTTTTGGCTTTTTTTATGGTCCAAAATAAGTGATTTTTTCAGATTTTAAGAATGAATTAAACTATTTTTACTCTACATTGTCCTTGTAGTAAATAGTGTTGGGGTATGTGTTAGGATTGTTTATGTGAGATACTATAGGTTAATATGGTCAATTTTATTGCTAATTAATGTTAAAAGGTGAATTTTTCAATCTGCGTGAAAACGTCCAAAAAATAACTTATTGTGGACCGGAGGGTATACTACTTAATTTCAATTCATTTTCCAACATATAATAAATATGGGTGATATAGTAAAATTATTATATTATTTGTTACTTGCATGTCAAGTCAATAGTGGACAAGTAAACTGGGAGGGAGAAAATATTAGTTAAACTCATTTATAATACACGAGCCCTGTTGGGACCTAAATCATAAATTGTCAACTTTAAGATATCAATGGGGCATGGGGCATTTTTCAAGACAAATTAAGCTTTTTTTGTGATTTTGATTGAAATCGAACAGGCGGAGAAAGAGACAGCACAATCAAAAAGGCTGAATATGGGGAATTGAGGCATTTGAATTAAGTTCTCTTCAAGTTGGCAGGACAGCTATGTGCACGTGAACCACAGAGCAAAATACACCATTATGAGCAAATTTGTAGAGCAGTGATAGAAGGCAAGAGCAGCCAAATATTCTTTTAATACCATACAGATTGGAAACACTAGCTTACCATTTTTTATTTTTTTTCTATTTGGGATAAAATATGCTGTTTCAACTTTCGAAAGTCAAAAAGAATCGTTTGGAAAGTGATATTACATATCTGGCACGAGACATGGACTTTTAACCAGCAGAAAATTAGAAAGATACTGAACTAGTAGTAGTTTCCTAAACTATGATAAATTGCATGCAAATTTTAACATGTAACTACAGCAGAGAGTAAAGCAAACGAGTAAGTATGCTTTCATATACTTTTGTCCTCTTCTCCTTTTTGCCCTTACAATTAGTAGTAGTTTAAATCTTTTCTTTAACTTTTGGGCGACTATAAGAAATATTTGTATTTTTTGGGGTATAAGACCAATAAAGACATGAGAAAACAAAAACTGACGTGCGCCACCTACACAGCAAAAATTGTACAGTAAACCTGAGCAAACAGGAGGCAGCTGCCTGCTTGCTGTGCTGTCTAGAGTCGTACCTTAAAGCAAAAAAATGGCAGATTTTGGAGACCAAAATTAAATTTCAAATTCATTATTATTTGTGAGTTATACTAAAAGCAATTTTTTTGGACTAACCTTGTTTAAGAAGCTTGCGATGAGGACCAAGATATGTGCTCCCAGTGACAGCTGAATTTGCTTCCGCCATGAAATTAAGACCAATTGGTTTGCCTGCAATCAGAAATCGTAAGATGAACCGTAAAAAAAATAAAAAAATCAATGACGACAAATAACATGGCCGTAGCCGTCTACAAAACTTAATGTGCATAATTTTACAGTAGAAATGGAGAGATGAAAAGGACAACAAAGCTATTGAATAATGGGGGAAGAGCCTCGTGTGCTAATATAAACAACAGAAAAGCAGACCTAACAAATAATTAAGTTCAATCTCATTCATTGAAAACCGACACGCATACATACACACAACTCCTGCTCTCTCTCTCTCTCCACAACGGTATGCATGTGGTTGTTCATATAAGTAACTAATTATTTCTCTTCGTAAATTCAGTGAATACACACCTGTAAAAAACTCCGGTCCAATGATTAAGAGAAGGAAGAAGAACGCGAACACGGCGGAGGTCAAACCGATTCTGATTCGCCGTTTCAATGATTGATGAGAGCTCATGATCGTGGAATCGAATCAACAAATATATTTAATATAATCCCTCCCTAACTCAGACAAAATTAACAGTACTGTTGTATACTAAGCTTCCACGAAATGGAGGTAAGTTTCGAGCCGAGTTACTGAGTCGAATCGGCGGTCTTGCTGAGAACGGAACTTTACACGGAGATTCAAAGTTGAACTGTTGAATCAGCTGAAAATCTGTCTTTGACTGAATAACACAGAGAGAAAAGAAAAAAAGTGATATGAGAGATGCGCTGAAATGACTTAATAAACTCTGCTACATAAAAAAGTACGAGTTGACATAAAGCAAATATATAAACATATTTTCGAGAAGTGAGAATATACATGAAAAGTGCTATAAAGACATACATCAAATCAGTAGAAGCGCCGAACAACAGTAATAAGAAGAAGAAGAAGAAGAAGAAGAAGACTAGAAAAGAGAGAGAGACAAACAAGGCCGATAAGCATTTGACTAATAGAAGATGAAAAAAGGCAGACTCACGAGCGTACTTTTAATATTGCAGAAAGCGTAGCCTAAAATGGCGAAATCGACGGCGATGTGCTTTCCGCTCCCAAAAGGCGAAAATAGAAAAGCTCAGGTCAGAGTCATAATGTCTCGAACTCCTCTCCAACTCATCAGTAAAGCAAGTTTTCCCGACACTTTGCTATTTTTTCTCCGGGAATCAAACAACTTGCTATTTTCAATATTTTTTCGAAAAAAAAACACGTAGAGATTCAATAAATACACTGATGAGAAGGCAGAAACAAGCAAAATAGCAAAAAAGTTAAGAGTATTCGGATTTAAGAATAAAACGAAAAGGAAAAGGTGGAATGAACAGAGACAAAATGTGCAGAGTTGCAAAAGCACTGAAGCAGTGAAAGGAAATAAGCTTTTTCTGAAACTCAAGGAAACAAATAACACAGCGAGAAAGAAAAAACGCCAGAAGTACCAAAACAGTGCAAGCAAAAAGAAAACCAACATATAATATATTTATATGTATTGTTGCAATGAATACATTAATGAATGTCATGTGTGCTCAAGATTTCTCACCCACTTTTCCTTGATCACACGTACGGTACTTTGAGCTCGCTCGCTCCAGCACACTGCAGAGTACTGTAAACTGCTGACAGAGAGATAGTGGAAAGAGGAGCCCTAGAGAGAGAGAGTAGAGAGAGAATTTACGAGTGAAAGAATTGAGAATGAATAAAGGAATCTGAGGTTTTCGATTGTATTGTCGCAAGCGGAATGTTTCTGGATAGAGAAAGAAGATAAATCGGCATTAAATGCCATTGCAGCTCCATGTTTAACTCCGGTTAAATGAAGTTCCCACGCGCAGTTCAGCCCTGGTTAGGAATTTGGACTGACCAATCTCTACCCAATTTTTCCCCTCCAATTACAAAGATTAAAGACTACTTCTAGTTTGTATACTTATATCTCCTCTTTTTAGTTTTATTTTCTGTGTGGATTTATGTTATATAAATTGATAACGTAACAAATTTTATACTAGTGCAATTTATAGTACGTGCTCCATCCGATCTAAATAAATGATTTTTTTAGATGTTTACATACATATTAAGAAATACGCTTTTTAACATTACTTAGTAATAAAATGGATCATATTAACTTTTACTATATCACATCAATACTCCTAACACATACTCCAACACCATTTACTCCAAGGGCAATGTAGGAAAAAAATAATTAATTTTTTCTTGAAATTTGAAAAAATCACTTATTTTGGACCGAATGGAGTATTAGTTATTATCAGGTTATCAATCACGGTTGAAACATAAAATTTAAATAATTATTTATAATTACCTTATAGAACTGATTTGATTGTGTGAGTTGTATTGGTCGAAATTTGGATCGTGTGATAACGGCTAAGGTCGAAGCAAGTGATAATGGCTAAGGTCGAAGCTTAGGTCGGCCAACAATAAGGTTAGAAGGCCCCAATTCGGACGAGGTTGACGTCACAGACCATTGTAACGGTAGCATAGCTTTACGTTAGAACGAAGGAATATTCGAACAAAATATTCCCTCCTTTATTTTTTTTTAGGGTTTCTTAAAGATTGTCCCTTATTTATAGGGAAGAGGGGTGAGGAAAAAGGCATAAAAAAACTCTGAAAGATAACACTTTGTAACATTGATTATTGTAAGAATATTTGCTTCTTGTCTTTTCTATTAATCCCTAAGTTAAAAGAAACTTTTTCATATACAAGATCCAAGAATATTATGTCGGATCCACGTATCTCGTCGTTTGCTTCGTTGACAATGTGATTATTAATTATCATTGCTTAATATTCAGGCACATCATCTGTCATTATTACATTTCTTGTCATTGCATGCATTTATTCCACTGACTCATACATTCATTGTCAATCATCATCAGTATCTTTGATCGAAACTTAATATTACAACATCTTTGTTTCTTTTATTTATCATCACATTCATAGATCTGACAGCTATTAAGTTTAACTAGGATTAATCTTTCGTTTCTTTCACAAAATACCTCATAAAAGTGTTTTTCATATTTTTAGTAAAACATGAATATCTTTCACATTCTTAACACATAAAGCATAATAGGTATTTGGACATAAATTTGGTCGAAATTTGAAAAAAAATAAAATTGAAGTTGTGTTAAAAAATAATTTTTAAAAGTTGAAGTTGTGTTTGTACATGTATTTTACTTGAAAAAAGTTAAAATTTTGTGAGTGAAAGAAAACTTTCACCCAGAATGCAAGTTTTTGGAACTTGAATTTTTTTTCTCAATTTTCTTTTAAAAATTGATCAATTCTATAAACAAACAATATTTTCAAAAAAAATTAAAAAACATTCTATGTCCAAACGAAAAGTTAAACTCATTCAATATCTGAAATCCACCAACTCTCCTAACTTAAATCTGCCTCACGTAAGTTATAAAATGGTAAGCACTCCCAATAACAAGTTTTATACCTCACATCTGAAACCTTTAATTAATGGTTCACGCTATCAAAAATCTCATTCATCCTACTAAATTAATTTTTTACATAAATTTGGTTGAAACTTGAAAAATGAGTTTTTGAAAATTAAAGTTATGTCTCGATATAAATTTATTTGAAAAAGTTGAAGTTTCTGAGCGGAAGAACAAATCTCACCCAAAAAGTATTGGAAACTTGAAAAAAAATTAATTTTTTTTTCGAAAACCGATCATATTTCATGAACAAATATTAGTTTAAAAAAAAATCAAACCGCCGGAATTTATGGCCAAACGGATCCTAATTATCGCAGTTGTCTTTTTATCAAATTAAAGGTAAATTTCCTTGGACTAATAACATTAATCCATGGCCTCGTTTACATATAAAAGGATACTTGTGATCAAAATGTAATAATTGGAAGTTTGGAACTGTACACTTTGTCCATAATTTTCATAGCGGTTGCAAAATGGTACTTTAGTGTTGGAGTGGTAAATTCAAACGAGCTACTAGAGCTTAAGGAACCAGGCAACGTGTTTGATGAGAATGGGGCAGCGCGAGTGCAGGTTTAAGACTATGCAGGGCGGGGCGGGTTGAAATATTTTTCATAAAAACTTATGCGAGATGAAACGAGTTACGAATCTTTGCAGGTTTACACGGGTGTAAGGATTTTTCTTCTTATTCTGAGTTTCTTGTAATCACGATATGACCCATAAAAATTGCCTCTCAACAACTTTGTTACATAAGGCCTCAAATGCCTCTTTCAGAGCGAATAGAAGTTCAAAACATAGACATCATGAGATTTACATTTGAATACGTTGAGTAGCGGTGCTAGTTTTAATTAAATGAAGAGGAAATTAAAAGAGCTAGTAAAAAAAGTAAAAATAGTACGTGCTAGCTAGTTTTCGGACTGATTATTTAAAAATAGTCAGCGTTTGTCAAGTCATTGAAAAATAGCCACTATTTTGCTGCAACAAAGACCGGTCCATCATAATATACTGGAGTTCGGCGCACCTGTGTATGAACTTCCAGCATATTATGCTGGAACTCCAACACGCGAAAAGTTCCAGCATAATATACTGGAGATTCGAGCATATGTGTATAAAGTTCCGGCATAATATACTGGATCGGTAAACTTTGCTAGAACTCCAGTATACAATATACTTTGCTGGAACTCCAGTATATTATACTGGAGTTCCAGTAATATTTTCCGGATTTTGAATAATGTTTCCGTTCAGATTCATTTTTACATAAAAAGTGATTAAATTTCATTTACTTTTGAAACTGTGACTATTTTTTAATGACCGCTTATAAATATGGCCATTTTTTGAATTTCTCCCGCGAAAAAATAAGGGATAACGAGACAAGTTTTGAACTGTTTAATGGAGAAGCTAATTGGCTGTTAGTTTTGGGGGGCTACTATGCATTTTTGCTTTTACACAACTCATAAATGTGTTTATATTCCTATTTTAGCTAGTGGTAGTGGAATCCCAAAGGCTTTCATTTGCTCTTTTGTATTGGAAAATAGAGTTCAAGATAAATATATAGTTTGTGTAATAATTTTGTACGCTATCAAATTATTATAATTTTTTTTTATAAAAAAAAAAATTAGACTTGTAATCTTAAGAATAACACATGTTACTCTAACTACAACATATAAAGGTTACACTAACAGTATATATACTTAAATTCCGAAAAATAAGATTCATGAGGTTGAAGTTATATATCTAGTCAGATCTATTTAAATGAGAAACCTGAATGCATGCATAGCTGTTCCAGTTATGAATTAACGACTAGATGTGTAACCTATTTTTTGACATTTAGCTCTATTAATCTACTACTACATGTTTCTAATTTGATGTACTTAATTAATTAAAGCCGATTTTTTTGAAACACTGAATAATTCTGAGGGTCAAAATATTTGAAATTACTTAATATGTTTAGAAAGGATGATAACATGTCTTCCAACTATCATTCTTCAATTCTATCATCGCGAAACGTATATGATTATAATTAGTCAAAATGGCCTCGTAATCACTTAAACTTGCACCCATTTGTCAACTCGGTAAACAAACTTATACATCTCTCATTTGAATACTCCAATTCCGATATTTGTTAACTAATAAACCACTTTGACCATTGACCATGCCTACGTGGAGGCAACGTAGTTGACATGGCCAAATTGTGTGCACACCACTCTTAAAAAGCGCGTGAACGTAATACTTTGATAGAAAAAATATTTAAAAAATATATAAATAATGAAAAGATAACAGAATAAAAAAGAAAAAAAAAACACTTCCTCCCAGCCCCCTTTGTCCCCATTCCCATCCCCATTTCTTTAGTTTCATATCCCGTCGACCAACGACCTAATTCCATCTCGTCCCCATCCCCTTTCCATTATTAAGTTTTACTTGAAAAGGATTAGGGCATCCATCCTGTTCTATTGAGTACAAGAATGCAAAAGAAAAAAGATAGTAAAAGATTATCCACACAACTCGATGTCGGAATAAGGAAATCATCGATGATGTTGCCGGAGAAAAATGAAGGCCAAAGCTGGCTTTATTTGAATTTGGATACTAAGCGCCAACAATTTGAAAGTGGGGAATGATTTTCTGGTACTACATCGAACCATTCACCATTCCGATTCTCCGATCTCAGGGGACATGGTGTTTACAACTGACATTGCTATTAGAAGCTTTCGATCAAATCTGGTCATTGCTCCTTACTTTTTTATTCCTTAAATTTTTGTGGCAGGGGATATTGAATTGAGTTATTTTTTATTTGTTTGGTCTGGGCTTGGTGGGAAACAGAGATGTTAATTAATATGGTTGTAATAAAATGGATTAGGGATTTTGAGCGAAAATGGTGCCTCCGGCCAACTTGAGTTTTCCGGTGGCCTATGATTCTTGGATTTGGGGCTTGGTCAGAGGCTTTGCGAGCAACAACTTCTTTCAATCACATGAAATTTTAGTAAATTAATTTTAAAAATGGGATCCACAGATAACACATGTCAAGTAATGAATAGTTTAGCATATGGTGTGTTGTACATGTCACCGCAATTGATATACGCGTGGTGTTGAATGTGTCTATTAGTACTCATTCTGTCAAATTGGAGTGTTCAAATGGGAAATGTCTAAGTTTGTGTGCCAGGTTAGCAAACAGGTACAAGTTTAAGTGGTCAAGAGACCATTCCTTCTTATAATAAAATCCTTAAAACTCTCATGTTGATATCACTATAGTATATCCTACATAGCTATTATACCATATAACTAATGTCCATTTATGACATGTCTCAAATTAAATTTCCCTTTTTTTTTTTTTTTTGGTTCTTGCATTTTTTCACCCA
The DNA here is from genome assembly GCA_005239495.1 of Nicotiana undulata. Taxonomy (NCBI): domain Eukaryota; kingdom Viridiplantae; phylum Streptophyta; class Magnoliopsida; order Solanales; family Solanaceae; genus Nicotiana; species Nicotiana undulata. Next base: position 31,512 of record MDKH01197232.1, on the reverse strand, counting down.
AGAAAACTATGTCCATTATGACATGTCTCGAGTTAATTGTCCCGCTTTCTTATTTTGGGTTGTTTTCCATTTTGTTCACACTAGAAACCCTAAGAGGTCGTTTGCTTGGTGGAATAAGGGGTAATGAATGTTTGACCCAAACTTTATATCTAGGTTTAAATAATTAGATTTTCTTAAGAAGATAGGGTTAATCTTAGCCAACAATAATACTCACTAGATTATTTAACTAGTGTCGTGACAAAATATTGCAAGATTTGGGGTAATAGTGATAAATATCTAAAAATAAACAACACTTAATGGCATTTAATAGCAATAAATGATATATAATGGTATTTATGTAAATATATGTAACGGAGATGACCAAAAAAAGAAGATGAAGTTGTGTAATATTCATTCTGTCAATGATAAATAATTGATAAGCCTTGAATATTCGAATTCTCCTTGGATCGTGGGAGAAGAGTTAGACCGGGATCTCTAGAAAAAGATATCTTTTATATATATGTAGCAAAGCAAGAATATCAAAGTGTTGTTCTTCTACAAATGAGTGTTTAATGTCCCTTATAACTATGTCTCTTTCTATTTATAAGGGAACATGTGCCACAAAACCCTAATAGTACAGATTCAGAGAATATTCACTGGAATATTTTCTTTAAAGTCTTATCCTATAGCCTTTATTACTCTGTTTAAGAGGACTGCTCGTCCTTGACCTTAATCTCTGTTGACTCCTCGAACTAGTCCTTCATCTCTTGTAAGGTCATTTCGACCTTGAATTTGTCTTTTGTTGGAGTCATACTAACGACACGTGGCAGCCTTCAAAGGCCTTACTAATGTTGACGTGGTTTACTAAGATAAATTTTGGCCCATACATTTAGTCCTTACGCTTGTTGAGGTCGTCTTCGCAGGCAAATTCAATGAGTGGATAATGTCATTCATGGTCGAGCTTGTAGAACAAATAACATGGGTTGTGGTCATCGTAGCAAGCAAGAAATGTGGCTCTCCGTGGGCCGCTTATTTCAAATCCCTTAAATTTTTCGGGTGATTCGTTAGATCCATCTGGTCCAAGAGAAGGGGTGAAGTCACGACATCATGCATCATGATGATGCTTGTTCCTGATGCATTACGTCGATTTGCGCGTGAACTTTGATTAGATTTGTCGTTTTGATTTCGGTGCCAATTATGATGAGCCGTTTCGAGTTTGGTGTCCATTATGACAAACCATTTCGAATTTGGTGCCTCTATCTCTAAAAATAGAGATGGCTAAACCTGAATTTGAAACTTTATTCCCAAACTTTTGAGACTTCAGGCATCCTCTCTGAACCTCTCTTCTCTGCATCGTTGCTCTCTTCCATATTCTAAACTCTCTTCCCTATATCCTTCTTCACTTTCTCATAAACATGCCGAACATATCATCTGATGTTGGTGAAGGGAGTCACACTATTACATTGGCAGTTGTGTTCCCTGATCTAGAGGAGAATGCAGTTGCCACCGCAAAGGATGAATCTTTTCCCTCGGTGGAGGAGATCGCCCACCGCAACCCTGAATCCAGGTCCGATTTCCAATGATCGCCTAATATGGCGCCTAGAAAATTCTTATGGACAATGGCGCCCAATTTTGGCTGAATTTAAAGCCAAGTTCGGCCTCCCCCGCCATATCAAACTGATCCCCGCTGAGGGGGACAAAGTACATATTCACCTACCTGGGTATTGCACTCTTTACGCTTACCCATTCGCTATCGGTTACTCATTTCCTCTTCTCCCGCTGGTCGAGGAGTTTTTTTGACGCTATGGTGTTTTCCCTGCTCAGCTCGCCCTTTACGTTTATAAGGTCAGCAAGATGCTGACCGAGTTTGTTGAGCTTGATGTTGTCGAGGTGACAGTGCGACATTTAGTTCACCTGTTCGCCTCTAGCTTCTATAGGGGGACGATGCAAACCTCCGTCACCATGGAGGCAAGTGCTTAGTGGTGAAGATAGACGACAAGGCTAGCCCTCAATTCTGGCTTGATTTATTTTATGTTAAAACTGAGGACATTGTGGTTAACGCCGACGGCTTCCCCGAGGCTTGGAATTATACACATATGGGTCTCTGTCACTTTCGTTCTTACGTTTTGAATCTCTTTGCCTATTTGGGAAAGTCAAGTAATTATTCCTTTCTTGTAGCCTACAATTGTCCTCCCCCTCTAGCCGTACGCATCATCGACTGGGTCGGACAGATTCTCCCCCATGCCGTAGGAGTTCGTGATTGGCCGAGCTTCTTTAAGAAGTTCAAACCGACTCTCCCTTCTACAAGTAACTTTCCTTTTGGCAGTGATCGTTGCCTCCTTTTATATATCGGTTGTCTTTGTTAACGTTTATGTTTCTCCCTTTCTCAGGTCCAGTTAGGGAGTCTTCTCGAAGGATCAGGGCGCATGTGGAATCGTTTAAGAGAAGGGGTGTTACGCCTTTGGTTTCTGTCTCTATTGCGGCTACTTCACCTTCTGCACCCGCCCCTGTCCTGGCTGCTACAACCCAATAATCTACCCAATAATCTGGCACCCGGTGCCGTGCTGGCCCCAGAACCACTATGTAACTCATGATCGCTCGACCAAAACTAGAACATATATAGGTCGAGTTAGCTGAACTCATTCCTTTCGTAACTATCATGGGCCCACATGGCCACAACTCATAATGTACAACTGCAAGTGGGCGAACACTGTATCAATAAACGATCGTTCTTAAAACATGAATACATATAGGCCGTCAAGGCCTCTGATATACTGTACAAAATGAACCTCTGTCTACAAAGCCTCTACGATTATTTGACAACAAATGGGACAGGGGACCGGCCTACCCATAAGTCTGTAGCAAAACTCTGACACGATGACTCATAGACTCGGCTGCACTCCGAATGAGGTGGAGTCTTACCGATCCTTTGCTAAATGCCAATCTCGTTTACTATGAGGGCTCGTCAAATTGATTATCTATACCCGCAGGCATGAATGCAGCGTCCCCAACAATAGGACGTCAGTACGAATAATGTACTGAGTATGTAAGGCAGAACTGAAACATAACAATAAGTCAAACTTACTTTAAAGACATAAGAATCAACCTGAATCTCTAAAGTGTCACCGTATATATATATATATATATATATATATATATATAATGCTTCTCTTTAAGACTATTATCTATATCGTATGACGCATGACTGCCTAACTGATCAGTGGTAACTGCCCGACCGGCTGTAGCACGGTGGTAAATGTATGACTGCCCGACCGACTGTAGCTCAATGGTAAATATGTAACTGCCCAACCGGCCGTAGCTCGGTGGTAAATGCATTACTGCCCGACCGGCCGTAGCTCGGTGGTAAAGATATAATTGCCCAACTGGCCGTAGCTCGGTGGTAAATGCATGACTTACTAACCGACCGTAGCTCGGTGGTAAATGAATATGCATGATTTCTTAACCGGTGGTAAATAATGATGCATAACTACCCAACCGGTGGTAACTGTCCAACCGGTCGTACCATGGTGGTAAATGCATGAAGATGCATGTATTACTATATTATGAACATTTATATCTTTATCGTATACCTCAATAGGGACTTAGGAACATACTTAGACATGCTTGAATATCACTTTATAGGAATGAATACCGTAGATATCCTTAACTGCTAAGAGTAGAACCACTTATGGAATAGCATTACATTTACGTCTCGTTACTTGAATCATGCCAAAAGAAAGAAGGAATAGCCTTAACATACCTTTAACTCCAACTTTCTACTTGTATCCACGAACAATCTCCTCCACACCTTAATCTTATATGCCAAAACTAGTCTTCCTTCATACGAAGAAGTCTCCAATTTGCTATTATACGGAGGAAACCGATGAAAATACAATTATTTTTACTTCCATCTTTCGAAATGGGGAAACAAATATTGGAGCAAAGTCTGCCTCTCTCTATCTAGTCAAGAATAAGAACATGCCATGAAAGAAAGACTTTAAGTTAAAATGGCTAAAACTACCAAAATGGCTAATGTTTCACAAAGTATTACTAACAACGAGTTATGATCTGAGATTTAGAGAAGGTCTTATGTTCCTATCTTTGTACACAGAAGACATTCCCTATTGCTTCCTTGTATTAATGAATTGGATAACCTTTTAAGGATAAGTGAGAGATGGCCAAAATCATCACTTCTTACGTGTAAAAAAATGGCTTAAGATTTGTTGTCCATGTGCCTACTAGTTAGCTTGTCTAAAGGAAAGTCATTCAAGTGTTACTCCATTTGCTGCCAGGTGGAGGGGGGATTTTAAATCTTTATCCACTAACCAATTAGTTAATTAGGTAATATTCCGTTACCCGATAATTAACCCATTACTCACATAATTAAGAACTATCTCAAATTACTTAAAATACTACCCACTTTTAACACACTTTATATATACCTCACTATCGAGGTCATGTGCTACCATATAAAATCAATACATACACTATTATTTTATTAAAACATCCATGTAACAATACATATATTTTCTCAACTTCTAATTTTCCGAATCTCATATAAAGATAACAAATTTTCGTACGCTTAATTCTAAAAATGGTAAAATGATAACCTCCGTTTCTTGTGAAAAAAATTAATTTCTATCTTTACAATAAAGAAAATCTCATAAACTTCCTCATATTATGTGTATAATTTAAAATATATTCGAAAATAGTAATAATGGTAACTATCCGAAATTATACTTATAAAACTTTTACTATAATACTTCACTTAAAAGAAAATACACTAACATAATATCTAATGGTATCAAGGTTATAAACTTACGGGGTCTCATAATAATAATGTATTAAACCCTCTATAACCTCCTAATAGACATAATCTCATCGAACTCATGTGGATTTACTACGGCACATCCTAATGCTAAGGTACGGGATGTAACAGTCCCAACTGCTGCCTTTGCTCCTCGGCTATTTTCGATGATTGATGAGGACGACAAAGTCTCCACCGGAAATGGGGATCTAAGGCCTCACAAGAAGAGGGTCGTGGACGCCGGAGGGCAAATCCTAGTTGTCGTTGACTCGATGTAGGATGGCTTTGCTTTTGGAGAGAAGAAGACGATTCATATAGGAGAATATGCTGGGGCGAGCACCGATACCCAATAACATTAAGAAATGGTCGCGGATGTGCTGGTGCGTCCCGAGGAGGAGAAGACCGTGGTGGGGGCACTTGATGCTAGCCACGCACTTCCGAGGCAAGAGGAGGCTTCATCCTCTCGGAGAGTGGTGGATGTTTCTTCGCCTTTTGGCGACAGAGGAAAACTATCACCGAGGAGGACGACGAGTTGGGTTCTAATATTTACTTGGACGATCTGAGGATAATCGATGAGGGTCTTACCCACTTAAGGTGAGATTGGAGGTAGGTTCAACGACTATCACGATCCTAATGGATCGTGATTTGCTTGTAAATACTGAGTAAGTAGTCCCTGCCCTCGGTCCTCTATGTTCTGACGTCAAGGGTGAGACCTTCAAGAAGATAACCGACAGTACTTTGTCGAAGAGTATTGTTGACCATGTTCTCATGGTAAGTAAGACTGTTATCCCCCATTTTCCTTATGCCTTAGCTTCCATCTTTAGGTTATAACCTCTTTCCTTTGATTTGTAGACAATAATTCTAGAAATCGAGAGTGCTCGAAGGGAGAAAAGGCGCAAAGAGATTTCGTGAAGATGAAAGGCAAGTATACCGTGTACCGCAGGAAATACAAGGATCTTCGACGTTGGCTTCATGAGGGAGGTGACGTGCAGGCTTTGAGAGAAGATTTGAAGTAGAGGGAACAGGAGTTGATGGCGGCTGTAGAAAAGTGCAGCATCCTCGAGGGGACGTTGAGGAGTAAAGAAGAGGATCTTGAGCTTATTAAGGGCATGGAATCCCAATGTAGTGAACTTGAAGCTCAAGTAGTCCAACTGCAAGGCCAACTAGAAGAGTGTCAGTTCCAGGTGGAGGATCTCAAGGGGGAGATTGCCGAGAAGCACAAGAAGCTTAAACAGGTGTAATATTCTATATTGGATGCTCCGAGGAAGGTGGACATCCTGGAGTTGGCGAACAGAACTCTTCGTGCTGAGCGGGAGAATGATTAGCCGACAACGAGGGCTAAGGAGGGCCGGCTTGAGGAAAGGATCGGGGAGCTGGACAAGGAAAACTCCAAGATATATGATCGAGTTGCTGCTATGGAGACCGAGAAAACCCAACTACTCGTGCGACCTTCTTTGTTTAATGCTTATGATGTCCCTAATGTCCCTCGGAAGTTGTAAGAAGAGTGCATTCATGCTGAAGCCCGTCCAAATGTGTTTTGTGACTTGCATGCAACGGGCTCCATTTCTGAGGTGGCCCTCAAGGATGATCGGGTCAAGGCTCGTGAGACTCGGCTTACTTGTGACTATGATCCTGCTACGCACTGACCTAGTTCTGAGGAGGATAAGAATAAGGATGTGGATCCAATCATGGATGGTGCTTGGTATGACTCTACATATGGTCATGACGGGGATGTCGAGGGCGTTGAGGGACGAGGGCCGAGACGGCGATGGTGTTGAAGGTCGATGTGATGATAACATCGAAGGTCGAGACGCCGAGGGCGTTGAGGGTCTTGATGGCGATGGTCAGTAGTTTTGTTTTAACTTTTTTTTGTATTTTTGTTGGCGTCTTTGAGCGGTTTTATAAAAACTCTTTAAGTATGAATATTAAACTTGATCTTTGTTTTACAAGTACCTTTTTTATTCGTTGCGATTTGTTTCTGTGCTTGTATGTTTTGCTTCTGTGTTTGCATGTTTTGCTTCGTTATCATTTTTATTGTTGTCGTCTTCTAGCTGACCGTAGCCTTTGAGCCGAATATCTGTGGGTCATATTGGCCCTTTGTTTATATTTGTCGAGTATGTCGAGTATGTTGAGATGTGGCCGAAGGCCAATATGTGTTGTTTGAGCTTGGTCAAACTTGACCTTTTGTTATGTTGTGGTTGAGGTTGATAAGTGTTGTTCGAGCTTGGTCGAACATGACCTTTTGTTAAGTTGTGATTGAGGGTCGGTGGGTTTTGTTCGAGGTTGGTCTAACTTAACCTTTCATTTAGTTATGACTGAAGGCTGGTAGGTATTGTTCGAGGTTGGTCGAACTTAACCTTTCGTTAAATCATGGCCGAGGGCTGAGAGGTGTTGTTCGAGCTTGGTTGAACTTAACCTTTCGTTAAGTTGTGGCTGAGGGCCGATAGGTGTTGTTTGAGCTTGGTCAAACTTAAGCTTTTGTTAGAGCAATTTTGATAATCGTGAATTTCTATTACTTTGACGTCGTTGCTCTAATTACATTATTTTTCCCTTGGGTAATTTTTGGAGAAAGTTACAAATTTCGAGTGTTGGCTGGCATTCTAGTCCCAATCCCATTATGTCTAGTCCCTTCCTTGGTCAACTCGGAGAACTTTGAGGATTTGGGAAATGAAAAAATTAGTATGTTCTCATACATTCCAACTCGAAGTGTCACTCTTGTCGCCTCGTTAAAAACCTCTTTGAGAAAACCCTAATGGGACAAAACTCAAGTGAGGGAAAAAGAGTACGACTTGGGGGAACTTGTTATTTTCTAGAAGTTGAAGTATTTGAGGTGGATGATATTCCAATTGTTTGGTAATTGTTTTCCTTTCATTGTCTCTAGTTGGAATGACGTGGTACAAGGTAAAGTGGAAGCCAAGAAAGCGGCTTACCTTAAGTTAGTAGAGAGAATCGACGAGGATCAGAGGAGAGCGAACAAATAATGATATAAGGAGGCTAGGAAGGAGGCGAAATTAGCGGTCACGGTCTCACAGAGGGCTAAGACTATTGCATTTGGTCGGCTATATGAGGAACTTAGGGGCAAAGGTGGGGACAAGAAGTTATTTCCGCTAGCTAAAACGAGATAGAAGAAGGATCGCGACCTGGATCAAGTGAGGTGCATCAAAGACGAGGAAGGTCGAGTATTGATGGAAGAGTCCCAAATTAAGCAAAGATGGCAGTCATACTTTTATAAACTTCTGAATGAAGAGGGGGTGGAAACATCGTGTTAGGGAAATTGGGGCACTCCGAGAGCCACTGCGACTTTAGGTATTATAGGCGCATTAAGGTTGAGGAGGTCGTGGGTGCGATGGGTAAGATGAGTCGGGGCAAAGCGACCGGACCAGATGAGATTCCAGTAGAGTTTTGGAGATATGCGGGTAGAGCAGGCTTGGAGTGGCTGACTGAGCTATTTAATATTATCTTCAGGACGAAGAGGATGCCTGATGAGTGGCGGTGGAGTACAATGGTTCCGGTGCAAAAGAAAAAAAGGATATCCAGGATTGTAACAACTATAAGGGTATCAAGTTACTAGGTCATACCATGAAAGTTTGGGAGAGGGTGGTAGAAGGGAGGATAAGGAGGGCAATGTCTATGTCGGAAAACTAGTTCGGGTTCTTGCCGGGTAGTTCTACTATGGAAGCTATCCACCTTATCAGGAGGTTGGTGGAACAATACAGGGATATGAAGAGGGATTTGCATATGGTGTTTATTGACCTAGATAAGGCGTATGACAAGGTCCCTGGGGACTTCCTTTGGAGATGTTTGAAGGTGAAAAATGTGTCAGTGGCTTACATTACGGCGATAAAGCATATGTATGATGGAGCTATGACTCGGGTTAGGACTGTGGGGGGTGACTCAGAGTCTTTTCCGGTAGTTATGGGGTTACACCAATGATCTAGGCACAACCCGTTCTTATTTACCCTGGCGATGGACGCACTGACATACCTTATCCAAGGAGAGGTGCCATGGTGTATGTTGTTCGCTGATGATATAGTTATGATTAATGAGACGCAAGACGATATTAATGGGAGACTGGAGGTATTGAGGCAGGCCCTGGAGTCTAAAGGTTTCAAGTTGAGTAGGACTAAGACGGAATATGTGGAATGTAAGTTCAACGATGTGACGGGGGAATCAGACGTGGAAGTCAGGATTGACTCATAGGTCATCCTCAATAGAGAAAATTTTAAGTAGTTAGGGTCAATTATACAGGGAGATGGGGAGATTGACGAGGATGTTACTCACCATATTGGGGTGGGGAGGATGAAATGGAGGTTAGTGTCTGGAGTTCTGTGTGACAAGAATGTGCCACCGAAACTCAAAGGTAAGTTCTATAGAGCGCTTGTTAGACCGTCCATGTTGTATGGGGCTGAGTGTTGGCCAGTCAAGAATTCACATATCCAGAAGATCAAAGTAGCAGAAATGAGGATGTTGAGATGGATGTGTGGGCACACTAGGCTGGATAAGATTAGGAATAAAGATATTCGGGAGAAGGTGGGCGTGGCTCCGGTGGACGACAAGATGCGGGAAGCGCAACTTAGATGGTTCGGGCACGTGCAGAGGAGAAGCCTAGATGCCCCGGTTAGGAGGTGTGAGAGGTTGTCTTTGGAATGTACGAGAAGAGGTAGAGGGCGGCCTAAGAATTATTGGGGCCGAGGTGATCAGACAGAACATGGAGCGGCTCCAGATTTCCGAGGACATGGATCTTGATAGGAAGTTGTGGAGGTCGAGCATTAGGGTTGTAGGTTAAGGGGTAGTCGAGTGGTTTTCCTCTTTGTCCCTGTTTCCTTCTTAATTCTGGCGAGTATGATAGTGTTTTGTCTAGCACTTCTAGCGATTTATGCTATGTTTCACACTTTTGCATAATATTTGTGTTACTGCTTTTCCATTTATTTGTTGTCTCTCACGTTGCTAATATTTTTTTCCAGGTTTTTGTTGTTACATATCTAGTGTCTATGATCCGAGGGTCTCCCGGAAGCCTCTCTATCTCCTGCGGGATAGGGGTAAGGTCTGCGTACACTCTACCCTCCCAGACCCCACTGGTGGGATTTTACTGGGTTGTTGTTGTTGTTGTTGTTGTTGTTTTCTCTAGTTGGAATGAAATCTTGTTCGCTTTGCCTACTTTTGTATGGTACGTCCCAGTTTGTTCCCAATTTGCCTTCTCGTTGATTTCTATTAGCTTGGGTTTTGGTTTTAAGTACGTAGTCCCCGATCTTGAGCGGTCGGACCTTTGCCTTTTATTTCTAGTAACGTTCCGCCTGTTGTTTTTGGACGACCATCCTTATATATACCATATCTCTTCGTTCGTCGACCTCATCGAGCTCTTGTCTCCTACTCTCGTCGTTGTTGGTGATGCTTTCATGAGAGTACCTCAGGTTGGGTTCTCCAACCTCGATCGGTATAACTGCTTCTGCTCTATAGACCAGTGAATAGACGTCTCTCCTGTACTCGTATTTGGTGTGGTTCGGTGCGCCCATAATACTTATGGGAGTATTTCCTACCACATCCCCTTGGATTCTTCACGTTTTGTTGGCCCAAGTGAAGGTTAGTTTTGAAGATTGACAAAGGAAGCTTAGGCATGAACCAGGTCCTTCCCTTGTATGCATAGACACGGGCAGATTTGAGCATGTGGGATGCACGTGAAGAAGATAAGCTTAACTTGGTATAATTGATATCTCCTGATCGAAAAGGTTGCATAATTGATAAGGAGAAGGACTCATTAATCAAAGATAACACTATCCAATATAAGGGAGGAGTTAGAAGTTGAGATCAACTAGAAGTCTTCCACCAAGGAAGAGTGGCATTAGGACTCTAGTTATTTCTTGATTCCTAACTCTATATATTGCAGGATGTTCTCATTCTACAAGCACGCACAAACGCAGAAGTTAGACATGAATTGAGAGCAAAATAGCAAGGCATTTTGCAAGCAGTTCGTGTGAGATTCAAGTGTGTGAATCTGAAGCTACATGAACCAGATATAAGAACCAGTTCCTAGTGTCTGTCTTTTATTCTAGTTCAATTGTAGTAGGTGTTTTCATATTGTACCTTTCAGCTTTATCTAGAGGCAATTGCATTAGGTACTCAGAGTATTCAAGTAAGAGTTAACTTGTAGTTGTCGCAACAGTTAGAGGTTGTTTGCTACTACGAGATTAGAGTTAGTCCTAGGTTTACGAAAGTGTTTTGTAAATGTAGATTTTGTCTTAGTGATTTAGTGGAGAGTTTGGGAAAATCCTACTGAGAAGTAGGTCGTGGTTTTTTCACCTTTTGAGCCATGTGTTTTCCTTGTAAAATGCTTGTGTTCTTTACTTTTCGCAATTACTATTTCAGCAATAGTAGGTTAAGGAACACATAGAAGAACCCGATCATTCTATATTCAATTTAGGCGAAAAATTGGACACCAAAAAAATCACCCCCTCCCCCCTCTCTTGTGTGGCATTGAAGTTAAAAACATCAATTGGTATCAAAGGAGGTTATCCTTGAAGAGGCTAACACCTTAGGAGAAGATCAAGATAAGTGTACCACCTGGAAAGTAGGAAGGACAATCCATTGCTAGGCCACCACTCTTCAACAACCAGTACTACTCCTAGTGGAAGAACATGATGAGAGATCACATCATTGGAGAAGACTATGAGCTATGGGATATTGTCACTGATGGTCCCCTGGCTACCATGAAGAAAAATGTTGAAGGAGTAGATGTGCCAAAAACAAGACTTGATTGCACTGCTGAGGACTTGAGAAAATGGGAGAAGAATGATAAGGCCAAGAAATGGCTTGTGTGTGGACTTGATCTAGACGAGTACAACAGAATTCAAAGTTGTACCACTGCTAAGAAAATTTGGGACACTTTTCAAGTGGCTCATGAAGGAACACCTCAAGTGAAGAGATCCAGAGGAACTCTACTATATTCTCTATATGAGAATTTCACTATGAAGCAAGGGGAAACCATCCAAAAGATATATATACAAGGTTCACCACACTGACAAATGAACTTAAGTCTCTTGGAAGGATTATTCTTGAAGAAGACAAAGTTGCGAAGATTTTGACAAGGGTTCTGCTAGTCTCTTGGGAGAGCAAAATCACTGCCACTCAGGAATCTAAGAACACTGCCACTCTTAAGTTGTATTAGCTAAGTGGAACTCTTATTGCTTATGAACTTAGAATGCAAACCATGAAGATGGATGTATCCAAGAAGGAAAGGAGCATGGCACTCAAAATCACTGAAGGTTCTGATCTAGAAGAAGATGAAATGGCTATGATCACAAAGGACTTCAATAAGTGCCTAATGAGAGGAAAGGGTCTTTTAAGAAGTGGAAGCTACAACAAACCAAGGGTTCCTGAAAAATAGACCAATGAGGGTTGCTACAAGTGTTGGAAGACTGATCACCACATCAAAAACTACCCTCAATGGGAAATTGAATGGAAGAAGGAAAGAGTTGAACGAAGAAACAGGGAGAAGGAACATGGTCAACCCAAGAAGAACAAAGGATCAACAAAGGCTATGGTTGCTGCTTGGAGAGAAAGTTCATATGAAGACTCAGATGATGAAGATGGAGAGGAATAAGCTTTTATGGCCATTGGAGAGTCTGATGAGGAATCTGAGGTAAGTGTAATTCATCTCAAAGACAAGATTAAATTTTTGTCTAAGGAAAGGCTATCTGAGTTACTTCTAGATTTCATTGATGAGTATGAGGATATAAACAATGAAAAGGAACATCTGTCTAAGGAATGTATTATTTCGAAAGCAAAGTGTAAAAACCTGTAACTTAGGGTTAGTGAGACTGTAAGTAAAAATACAACATTAAGGAACCAGGTTCATGCTTTTGAACCAAATGTCCTAGAACTTAGATTTGAAAACCTGAAATTGAAATTGGGAACAAGTAAGAAGACAGTTGATTACACACAACTCACTCTAGAATAAAATGTAGGTAAACTAAAAGATGAGTTGTATAAGAAGGATGAGCAGGTAAGAATTTTGAAGGAGGATCTTGGCAAGGTCAAGTATGAACTAGACATAACGTGTAAATGGGACAGGTTCTCCGATGCACTTTCATGGCTACAGGAACATCATAGTAGCAATAGAAGAGGACTTGGCTTTGGGAATCTCCCACCTAAATGGGACCCCAAAAGCAAGTACCTTACACATCATGAGAACAAGATTTGTACTCACTGTGGTAAAACGGGTCACTACAAAAGTGAATGCAATGCAAAATAAAAGGCAAACCAAAAGAACAAAGAATTTGTTCAAGGGAAGAACAGACTACCAAGTTGGGCTAAAAAGAATTTGATTCATCCTTTTGCCTATAGAAAGGGACCCAAACTAGTTTGGGTTCCTAACACTAACCCCTGATTTCCTTTTGCAGGTCCAAGTGAAAGGGAGCATCCAAATATGGTACATGGATAGTGGTTGCTCAAAGCACATGGCAGGAAGCAAGAACCAGTTCCTTTCACTTAAGGACTTCAAATGAGGTAATGTCTTCTTTGGGAAGAAATGTGAGATTATTGGGGTTGTTAAGGTAGGTAAGACTGATTATCACTCTATTGAGAATGTCTACTTGATAGAGGGCCTAAAATACAATCTAATTAATGTATCACAACTGTGTGATAGAGGCAACTTGATAGCATTCACCTCTACCAAATATTTTGTGATTAATCTTACCACTGACAAGATTGTTTTGCAGGGAAAAAGAGTGAACAATATATATATTTATCCACACTTTCAGAAAATGAACTCACTTGCTTAAGTGTGTTGGACAATGATCCCCTCTTTTGGCACAAGAGACTTGGACATGCAAGTCTGAGTCAACTCAACAAATTAGTCTCCAAGGACTTGGTGATAGGGTTGCCTAACATCAAGTTCAAGGAAGACAAAGTTTGTGAGGCTTATGCAAGGGGGAAGCAGGTAAGATCCTCTTTTAAATGAAAGAAAGTGGTAAGCACCACCAGGACGATGGAACTGGTCCATATGAATCTCTGTGGTCCAATGAGAACATTAAACAAATGTGGTAAAAATATGTGATGGTGTTTGTTGAAGATTAATCTAGGTTTAGTTGGACATTGTTTTTAACATCTAAAGATGAAGCATTTGACATGTTCACTTCATCTGTTATAAAAACTCAGAAACAACTAGGTAATCGACTTGTATCAATTAGGTGTGATCATGGCACTGAATTTGAAAATGTTAAATTTGCTGAATTTTGTGATGAGCATGGCATAGATCATAATTTTTATGCTCCTAGGACTCCATAACAAAATGGAGTAGTTGAAAGAAAGAATAGGGCAGTGGAAGATATGTCTAGTACTATGCTTCTTTATAGTAAACTGCCTCATAGCTTCTCGGCAGAAGCTGTAAATACTGCATGCTACATCATAAATAAGTGCATGACTAGACCTCTTGTAGAGAAGACTCCTTATGAGTTACTTAAAGGGAGAAAACCAAATATATCCCATCTTAGGGAATTTGGATGCAAGTTCTTTGTGCACATTAATAGTAAAGACTCCCTAGGCAAGTTTGATCCCAAAACTGATGAGGGAGTATTCTTAGGACATTCTTCACATAGAAAATCTTATAAGGTCTATAACAAAAGAACTATGTGTGTTGAAGAAAGTGTTCATGTGGTTTTTGATGAAACTAATATTTTCTGAGAGATAAGAACATGATGATGAAGCAGTTGGGCTGGTAAGAAACTTAAATGAAACCACAGCCGAGATTAAAGCTGCACCAGAAGAAGGAACAGGTGATGGAACATATTTTCCACCCAGAGCAACATGACATGGGGAATAAAACAAAGAGTAAATGATCCCCAAACCTCAATGGAACATGTCTATGAACATGTTCCACAACAACAAAACACTAAAGGAACATCAAGGGGAAACCAATTGGTTGTGAAATCTTACAAGTATCAAAGTTCTCATCACATTGAGAGCATAATTATTGATCCAACCTCTGGAATCAAAACCAGATCTTCATTAAGGAATCTTTATGGTGTTGATGCTTTCTTATCTCTTATTGAACCTAAAAATATTGATGAGGTTTTACAGGATGCAGACTGGGTAAATGCAATACAATATGAACTCAACCAATTTGAAAGGATTCAGGCTTGGCATATGGTACCAAGACCCTTGGACAGATTAGTAATTGGCACAAAATGGGTCTTTAGAAAAAAACTTGATGAAGATGGAACTATTAAATGGAACAAGGCAAGATTGGTGGTTTAAGGATATAGTCAGGATGAGGGAATAGACTATGATGAAACCTTTGCTCTAGTTGAAAGGTTGAAAGCAATAAGACTCCTCATAGCCTTTGCTGCTTAAATAGAATTCACACTTCACCAGATGGATGTCAAGAGTGCCTTTCTCAATGGCTATCTAAAGGAAGAAGCGTTTGGCAAGCAACCTCCGGGGTTTGAAAGCAAGGAGTGCCCTGACCATGTGTACAAACTTGACAAGGCACTTTATGGGCTCAATCAATCTCCAAGAGCATGGTATGAAAGATTATCAAAGTTTTTGCTTGAGCATGACTACAAAAGAGGTAAAATTGACAATACTTTATTCTTGAAAGAAAAAGGTAAATATCTCTTGGTAGTTCAGATATATGTTGATGATATAATCTTTGGAGCAACTACTGATAAGCTAAGTAAAGAATTTGCTAAACTAATGGGGATAGAATTTGAAATGAGCATGATGGGTGAGCTTAATTTCTTTTTAGGCTTAAATATTAAAAGCATTCAACTGGAACTATGATCCATCAATAGAAGTATGTTAAAGAGTTGCTTAAAATGTTTAAAATGGAAGATTCCAAAGAAATTGACACTCCCATTGCAACAACTACAAAGTTGGATATAGATAAACTTGGTTCATCTGTTGATCAGAAGTTGTATAGGGGAATGATTGGCTCATTATTGTATCTCACTGCTAGTAGAACTGACATTTTTTCCAGTGTAGGCCTTTTTTCAAGATTTCGGACAAATCCAAAGGAGTTTCACTTGACTGCTGTCAAGAGAATTTTGAGATATCTAAAAGGCACCATTGATCTTTGTCTATGGTATCCAAAATGTAGTAATTTTAATCTAGTGGGATATGCTGATGTTGATGCAGTTTTTCTTGTGGATAGAAAGAGCACCTCAGGCATGGCACACTATCTTGGCTCGTGTCTTGTGTCTTGGGCCACCAAAAAGCAAAATTCAGTTGCCTTATCTACCGCTGAAGCTGAGTATGTTGATACTACTTCATGTTGTGCTCAATTGTTGTGGATCAAATAGCAATCAATGGACTTTGGAATTGATGTTGGTTGTATCTCCATTTTTTGTGATAACACTAGTGCAATTAGTATGACCAAGAATCGGGTTCATCACAAGAGAACTAAGAACATAGATGTTAGGCATCACCTTTTGAGGGATAATTATGAAAAGGGGTTGATCACTGTGGAATTTTGTGCTACTAACAAGCAAATAGCTGACATCTTCACAAAATCCCTAAGTAAAGATCACTTTCAAAGGAATATGTTAGAATTAGGGATGATTAAGATCACATAAAAGTACCATTTCAGAATTCACAACGACAAAAAAAAATAATTAAAAAATTTGTTGGTAGAAAATTTGAAAATTGTGTATATAATTAGATTAATTTTTGCTCTGTCTCATGCTTTCAATAGCATACTCTTGTGCCGTGTGCTAAAATGACTCATTAATCTCTAATGATATTTTCTGTATTTTGGCAAATTTAGACTTACACAAGAGTATTCTCAGTGAAGAACTTGGTTCATCAAGTTTACACAGTATGTTTTCTATAGTCTGCGTATTTTTAAATAATAATATTTGGATCATGAGCAGAGTCCTACCTAATTCCAAAGTTCTTTTGAACTTATCCGTTACAAGTGAACCAGTTCCGTTCACAAGACTCTTAACCGAAGTAAACTACCTAGATATTAGGGATAGACTCCAATGTCTTTTCAAAACTAAAATTCAGTTTGATTAGACTTCTAAAAGTATGATAAGCTGTCGTTACCCATTATTTACCTCTCTTTATATTGATCAGCATTATTGCTTTCTTCACTCCATTACTTTTTCAAGCCGTAAAAAAATCCCCATCTTCTCTAATCTTCCAAACACAATCTACTTCTATTTTGTTCCATACCCAAGCACAGAAATGGCTAACACGCCTAAAAACCCTTCATCACCACCACTAGAAACTACTTCCACACCCACTACGACTCCTTCCAACACCCCAACCTCTAAGGAAAGAGTAAAAATGATGGCTCACAAATTTATTGCTGGTGGAGAGCGGATTCATAAAATTAATGAACTACTGCAAGCGAACAGGGTGGAAGAACCTCAGAAATCTGATGATTCCTTCAAATTTGTTACTGAGGGGGAAGAAACTCTTTCTTAAAACTGTACAGGTATCTTCTACCCCTAAAGTCACTCATGAAACAATTCTGAAGTTGCTGCAAATTTGGAGAATAGGTTTGTATTGGTAGGATCTATAGCTGGTTTTGAAACTACCGAGTCTGCAGAAGTTGATGGTAAAAATAAAAAGTGAAAAGAAAAAGAG
Organism: Nicotiana undulata; assembly: GCA_005239495.1. NCBI lineage: Eukaryota > Viridiplantae > Streptophyta > Magnoliopsida > Solanales > Solanaceae > Nicotiana > Nicotiana undulata. The sequence continues at coordinate 14,141 of MDKH01197232.1, read as the reverse complement.
AGCAAGGTAGTTAGGAGTGTTGTGGGGGGAAAAGGTAAAAGAGTGTTTGATCCTTCACCCACTCCTGTGAGTTTAACCAAGATAAAGGTGCAATGGTTGTTTGGGAAGAGAAATCTGGTGGAGTAAATGAAAGTGTAAAGAAAACAGGGAGAAGTGGGTCAGGAGAAGCTGCTAAAAGGCTGGTGCAACTTAGGAAAAATAGGGATGAACCTGTTTCATCTATAGAAGAAACCCTTGAAGATCTACTGAAGAGAGTGACTGAGAGCTATAATCCAAAGAAGAAAGGAACTTCCAAGGCTAAAACCCCTGACACTGCTAGAGATAACAAGAAAAGGAAGGTTTCCCCTTCTGTTACTGTTGAAATTTCTCCCACAAGACGAAGAGCCACAAAAGGCCAGTTAAAGCAGAATGAGGCAGACTTGGAGAAAGCTTTAGAAGTAAGTAAAAGAAAAGCGGTTGCTAAAGGAAAGAAGAAGATGGATGAGCATGTTTAGGCTGTTAACATTGATGAGATGGACCTGGTCCTTTGAGATGAAGAAGAGACTGAAGAAGTGGAGGTTCTGACTCCCAAACCCAAGAAAGCCAAGACTTCCACTAAGAAGTCTGTTTCTGAGTCTATGTCTGCTAAACAATCCACCCTGGCAAAAAGAACCAGGTTTGTTGTGAAGTCAAAATAAGTGAAAATTGTTGAAGAAGAAGAATGGAGTAGAGAAGAGGAAGATGATTCTGAAATTGAGAAAGACAAGATGGCCAAGTTTGGCAAAAGGACTATTTGAAGGGAAGACTCCTCAGGGACTTGGAGGAGCAAGAAATGGTGCTGCTATTGGAGAAGTTGGAGTTGCAAGGCTGGAAGGACATGGTCCTTCAGATGGATGGCAGGTTGGCCAGAAATGAAATCGTGGAGTTTATGGAAAATGCTGAAGTGAAAAATGGAAGGGTTACCAGTATGGTGAAACGAGTACAAGTCACTTTTGATGTGAAAGAGTTGGCAGAAATTCTGGGTGTACCTGCTGAGGGGTACAATGACTATACAAAGCTCAAGTGGCAAAGCCTAGAAAATCTTCCAACTGCCATTGCCATTACTAGAAAATTCAGTGACAATTTGGAGGAAATTGAGCCCAAGGCCGTGTACAAGAGTGAGATGAAGCTACCCCACAAGGTGTTATTCGAATTTGTCGACAAATGTATTCTGACCAGCAGGAAAGGAGACACATTGAAAACTTCATGAACTTGGTCCTAGTGGAGTGTTTGGATAGTGGGAGGCAGATTAATTGGCATGGATTCATAATCCAGCTTCTTGATAGGGTTATAAATGGCTCCAAGACTCATGTAATTCCCTACGACTTCATTCTCAGCGTCGTGCTTGTACATTTCAAGGTACCTATGAAGAAGTGGGAGGTTGGTATGAGCAAGGATCATTTTGGGGCAAATACTCTGCTTGCTTGTGACTATGAAGTTCATTCTACTTCTAAAGAACCTGGTTAATCCAAGAAGGTACCAGTGAATAGCAAGGTCAAAGCCTTGGTACAAGAAAGTGAGGCTAAGGATATTGAGATTGAGAGGCTGAAGAAGAGGTTGGCAGAGGTGGAGACTGAGAGAGATGCTCTCAGAACTGAGCTGACAATAGAAAAGGAGAAGAATGGTGGCATTCTTCAAGATATGCTAAAACACCTCTAAGCCAAAAACCAAGCACATGATCCTTCCTAGCCTTAAGCCTCCTATCCTAGTGTAGATCAACTAGTGACCCAGTTCTGGATTTTTTGTTGTTTTTGCTCATGTTTCCAGTATTTTTATTTCTTTTTATGCTTTGTGGTAGAATATCAATCATCAATGAAATTCACTGTCTTTTGCTCTAACTATTTTTTTTATGGTTAAAATTATTAGCTTGATCTATGATGATTAATCCATGATTTCATTTAAAGTTGCTCTAGTGGCCATGAGTAAGTTTTAAAATCTGATTAGCTTACCTATTTATGCAACTTTTCGATGATGCCAAAATGGGGGAAAAGGTTGTGCTTTACACTTTGAACAGTGATGTTTATTACCGAATGAACCTGGTCCTTGATGATAAGTGATAAAAAGGAAAATGTTTCTAACATTGCATTGATGTTGAGCTAAGTTGAAACATGGTCTAAGCTTATGAAAAACACAGAGTTTGTCATCATCAAAAAGGGGAAATTTTTCGGCCCAAGTGAAGTTTAGTTTTGAAGATTGACAAAGGAAGCTCAGGAATGAACTAGGTCCATCCCTTGTGTGCAAAGACACGGGTAGATTGGAGCATGTGGGATGCACATGAAGGAGATAAGCTTAACTTGGTATAATTTATATCTCCTGATCGAAAAGGTTACATAATTGATAAGGAGAAGAACTCCTTAATCAAAGAGAACACTATCCAAGATAAGGGAGGAGTTAGAATTTGAGATCAACTAGAACTCTCTCACCAAGGAAGAATAGCATTAGAACTCTAGTTATTTCTTGATTCATAACTCTATATATTGTAGGATGTTCTCATTCTATAGGAACGCACAAACGCATAAGTTAAACGTGAATTAAGAGCAAAATAGCAAGGTATTTTGTAAGCAGTTCATGCGAGATTCAAGTGTGCGAATCTGAAGCTACATGAACCAGATAGAAGAACCAACTCCTAGTGTTTGTCTTTTATTCTAGTTCAATTGCAGTAGGTGTTTTCATATTGTACCTTTCATCTTTATCTAGAGGCAGTTGTATTAGGTACTCAGAGTATTCAAGTTAGAGTTAACTTGAAGTTGTCGCAACAGTTAGAGGTTGTTTGCTACAACAGGATTAAAGTTAGTCCTAGGTTTATAAAAAATGTTTTGTATGCAGGTTTTGGCTCAGTGATTTAGTGGAGAGTATGGGAAAATCCTATTGAGAAGTAGGTTTTGGTTTTTTCACCTTTTGAGCCAGGTGTTTTCCACATAAAATACTTGTGTTCTTTACTTTCCGCATTTACTATTTCAACAATAGTAGGTTAAGGAACACATAGAAGAACCCGGTACTTCTATATTCAGTTTAGGTAAAAAAAATTGGACGCCACACAAATCAACCCCCCCTCTTGTGTGGTATTGAATTTAAAAACATCTCGTTTCTTCTTCATGATATTTGATATGGACTTATTAGAGGATTTTGCCTGCCCATTGCCCCCTACGTGATAAAGAGTTTAAAGTATCCTCTTAATGTGCCATTTTTCGAAGAATTTGGTGGTTTTCTTTCCCGTGAACTGGGTCCCGTTGTCACAACTTATCTCCTTAGGTAGGCCGAATTGGTAGATACTGTTTTTTCATATAAAGGTGATTACATCTTGTTCGCGCAATTGGGAGAGTGCTCCTCCTTCCACCCATTTAGAGAAAGATCAATTAAAACTAAAAGAAATCGTACATTACCACACCCCGGCAGGAATGGACCCACGATGTCCATTCCCCTCTTGATAAATGGCCATAGAGAGCCGATCGAATGAAGGTGTTCGCCTCCATGGTGAATTATTAGGGCGTATTTCTGACATTACTTGCATTTCTTCACAAATTTTGAGGCGTCTTTCTTCATGGGGGCCAGTAGCACACGACTCGTTTGAGACACTTGGCGAGTGATCAATCACTAGAATGAGCGTCGTAGTGTCCTTCATGTACTTCCTCGAGAACGCGCTGGGTTTGATTTGGACCTAAACACTTCGCCAGAGGGCCTCCATATGTTCTCTTGCACAAGTCGTTATGAAGGAGGCTTTATCTGGCCGCTTGCATTCTTAATTTTTTTAGTTTCCTTTGTGTCGTTTGGGAGGGTGCCATCCTGCCAGTGGGTAATAATACAATTACAGTAGTCTAAGGTCAAACTTACAGATTTTACCTCGATTTGGTCATCCAACGCATCAGGGTCCAAACTGGGACTCATACTCGAAGTCCCAACAGGCGAAGTGATTCGCTAGTCCTTAAGGTGCCCAGATATGACTAACAATAAGGTCAAGTATGAGGCTATAATTATAGGTTTAATATTAGCACTCAAATATGGAGCAAAACAGTTGAAATCGCGTTGTGATTCCCAGCTCGTAGTCAACTTCACAGGGACTTTCCAATTCAAGAAACAAAGATTGCAAAATTACCAGACCGAAATCTCTAAGCTACCACCTGAGTTCGTTGAATGTCAACTTGACTAAATCTCACGAGCACAAAATGTAGAGGCAGATGGCCTCGCCAAACTAGCCGCAGCCACCAAAAGCATCACAACTGGAGAAAAAAATATGGTCCATCTCCTCAACTCCTCACTAGACCAAGTCGAGGTAAGAACCATAAACTTAACTTGGGACTAGCGCAATCGTATCATTGCATACTTGTAGGAAAGTACATTCTCTGGCGATAAAAAAGGGCCAAGAAACTAAAAATGCAAGCGGCCGGGTATAATATCCTCCGTAGCGATCTATACGAGAAGAACTATAGCGGCCCTCTAGTAAAGTTCTTGGGCTCGATCCAAACTCAGCGCATCCTTGAAGAAGTCCATGAAGGCCATTGCAGAGCTCACTCCGGCAACCAGGCATTAGTTAGATGCCTCATACGGGCAGGATATTATTGTCCCACCATGAAAAAGGATGTCGTAGACTTCATAAGGAGATGCAAACATTGCCAAATATACGTCCCAATGATTCACTAAGCAGGAGAACTTTTCCACTCAGTCACATCCCCTTGGTCGTTCATCAAATAAGGAATGGACATCGTGGGGCCCCTACCAGCAGTTCGAGGTAATGTACGATTCCTTTTGGTTTTACCTGAATATTTCTCTAAGTGGTGGAAGCACGAGAATTCGCCCAAATACGGGAACATGGAGTAATCACCTTTATATATAGAAAAATCATCTGTCGATTTGACCTTCCCGAAGAAATCAATTGTGACAACAGACCCCAGATCACATGAAATAAAACGCTGAATTCTTCGATAAATGACATATCAAGAGGATACTCTCGACCTATATCACCCTCGTGGTAACGGACACGCATAATCCTCCAACAATTCAATACTAAACATCACGAAGAAGACGCTCGAAGATGCCAAGGGACTGTGGCCGAAAATACCACCAGAAGTATTGTGGGCCTACTGAACAACTCCAAAAGGAGAACAAGAGATACGCCATAGTCTTTGGTCTACCGGACCGAGGCAGTAATACATGTCGAGGTCAAAGAACCCAACCTAAGGTACTCTCATGAAAGCGGTACGAGTAACGACTATAGTATAAGGCAGGAACTCGACGAAGAGATATGGCCTACATAAGAATGGTCACCCAAAAACAACAAGCATAACGCTATTACAACAAGAAAGCAAAGGTCAGACCGCTCAAAGTCGCGGGCGACGTACTGAAAGCTAAAACTCAAGGGAGCAAAGATCCCAGGGAAGGCATGCTGGGAACAAATTGGGATGGTCTATACAATATCACAACCGAAGCAAACAAGGGTTCATTCCAATTAGATACAATGGAAGGAAATCTACGACCAAACAATTGGAATATCAACCACCTCAAATACTTCAACTTCTAAGAGACAAAGTGTCCCCCAAGCCGTACTCTTTTTTCCTTCACTTGAGTCTTGTCCCATTTGGGTTTTATTGATATTTTAGACTTCAATACCACACAAGAATATAGGTTAAATGTGTGCTACCCAATTTTTGAGTGTTGTCTCACAAGAAGAACCTGGTTCTTCTTTGTGTTCCAACTTCTACTGTGCGGAATAATAAAAGTAGTAAAGTAAAAATACAGCGATTTTTACGTGGAAAACACCTGGCTCAAAAGGTGAAAAAACCACGACCTACTCCTCAGTAGGATTTGCTCAAACTCTTCACTAAAAACTCTAAGCCAAACGGACTTACAAAATAAACTCTTTTGTAATCCTAGGACTAACTCTAATCCTTTTGTATCAACTAGCCTCTAGCTAATTTCTACAAGCTTCAAGTTAACTCTAACTTGAACAATGTGTACCTATTACAATTGCTTCTATGAAAGCTGATAAGATACAATATTGAAACACCTACTACAATCAACTAGACTCAATACATAAACGATGAAACTGGTTCTTCTAGCTGATCTGTAGCCTTTGTATCGCACAGTAATTCTGCTCTAAAACCTCTGGGAATTTTGCTTTCAGATATTGATTCAATTCTGCCTTTGTGCGTCATTATTTCAACAGAAATACTTCAAGTATTATAGAGTCAGTAGTTGAGTTTTTCGATCAATTCTAGTTCAACTCTTCCTGGGAGAAAGAATTCGAATTAAACTCAACTTCCTTCCTTTGTTACTTTCCTTGTTGAATTCAACTTCTATCCTCTCATCAGTTTGCAACCTTTTTGCATTAGGAGACAATCTCTTGGTTCATTGATACTTCACAATCACAAATATCTCCTATGCATATACGGTTCATGTGCCAGCTATTCAGTTCAAGAATATGTGCTTTGATAGACCTGGTTCAACTGGTTAGACATTTGTCAATCTTCAAAACTATTCAGTGACTTGAGTTAACAAATTCCCCATTTTTGATGATGAAAAACTCTGTGCTTAATCCTGTATATACTTCAAACACTTTGTACGATTTTAAGCATTAATCATAAAGAAACTAGGTTCATTAGGTTATAAATATCACTTTGAAATTTTTTGAAATTCAGCACATATCTTCCCCTTTTGGCATCATCGAAAAGTTACAAAATGATACTCTTACCAGATTTATTAATTATTACTCATGGCCGTTTGAGGCAACTGCAGGTGCAAAGCATGATTAATCAACACAAGAAACCAATAAATGTAAGCTAAATAAGAAATTGAGACAAGTCAATAACTAAACAGCAAAATTCATTGATTAGAAACGAACATCAAACACCAAACCATTTAAACAAAGACAGCCAAAAACCATGAGCAACACAGAGTAAAAAAAACAGAAACAAGTCCAAAAAGACATAAACAAGTCCCGAACTGAGCACTGAAGGGTTATTGAGTAGCTCTGGACAACCTAAGGATGGGAAGGTGCATAGGAGGTTGTGGTCTTGGATTGTAGAAGAGAAAGCATATGCTGAAGAACACCCTCGTTTTTTTCCTTCTCTTTTGCTAATTCAACCCTGAGAGCATCCCGCTCAGCTTCAATCTCAATCACACGAGATTTCAAATGAAGGATCTCCATATCCTTGATCTCGTTTTCCTGCACCAGAGTTCTTACTTTGTTGTTGACTGGATGCTTCCTAGATGAACCAGGTTCATCTGCAGGAACATTGACAATGTAATCGCGTGACATCAAAGTTTCCTTCCCAAAATAATCCTTGGCAGTCGCCATTTCAACCTTCTTCGCATGAACCCCAAAATGTGCAAGCACAGCTGTCAGAATAAATCCATATGGGTTGCATGTGCTTTGGTTCCATTCACAACTCTGTCCAAGAGTTGGATGATGAAGGCTGGCCAATTGATTTGTTTTCCCCTGTACAGACACTCCATCAGAGTCAAATCCATATAGTTGGCTATGTGCCTTCTTTCTTATCTGGGTAGCAGGAATTTGATGACAAACTCGAAGAACAACTTGTGCTCTGGCTTCATTTTACTTTTGTAGACCGACCTGGGTTCAATCTCACTCTCATTGTCACTGAAGAATCTGGTTATGTTGATTGCTGAGGCCATCCCATCTAGACAAGGCCATCTCTTCCTCGTGTAGTCCTTATAGCCCTCAGCTGGTATGTTTAAAATCTCACCCAACTCTTTAGCATCAAAGGAGACTTGAACTCCCTTGACCATAAAGGTAACCCTGCCGTTTTTGACTTGCTAGCCTGCCTTCCATGCGAAGAACCATGTCATTCCATCCCTGCACTTTCAGAGTGTCCTGTAGGTATCTAATTCCAGGCTCCTCTAGATCTTTGAACAACTTGCCCTTCAATATTGTGCGCTTTCCAAACAATATGATTCTATCAGTATTCACATCATCTTCCTTCTCCTCTTCTCCACTCCAGTCTGCGTCATCGTCTTTCTCAACAACCTTCATTTTCTTTGCCTTGGACCTGGTCCTTTTAGCAGTACTTGGAGTTGCGGTGGACACAACAGCTGACTTCTTTGAAGAAGCCTTAGCCTTTTTGGTTTTTGATGTCCTAACCACAACTGGAGCCAGTTGTTCCTCTTGTTGGACCAGGTCCAACGTCTCCTCTTCAATAACAACAGCCTCAACAGGCTCTCCAATCTTAGCTTTACCCTTTGCCGCTTTCTTTTTCTTGCTCTCTTGTAGAGCTTTCTCCAACATTTCTTCTTCTTCTCTCATAGTATTACGAGTAGCACGTATCTTAGGGACAGGAGCATCAGCAGAAATAGTAGCTTTCCTCTTCTTTGGAGGAACTGGGGTAGATGCTTTCTTGGACTTCTAAGTCCTCCTTTTCTTGGGGTTATAGGACTTCCCCAGTTTCTTTAGCCTTTCAGCCAATGTCTCGTCCCCAGATGAACCAGTTTCATCTGCTCCCTTCCTCAAGCTTGCTAGACCTGCTGCGGCCTCCTCAACTGCACTTCCCCCTAACTCTGTGACTTCATCTCCAACATTCTCAAGAATTGGACCACAGATAGCCAGTGTGGTGCCATCCTCCCTAGATCCCCTTATAAATACATCTCCACCCTCTCTCTCAAGAATTTTACCTCTTCCCAATTATCTTTGCCTACTCGGTACTTCAACATCTACCACCGACCCAACCAGAACAAACATGTTCTCAGTATTAACAGATTCAGAGATAACATCAAGATTACCTTGTTCGGAATTTGATAAACCAGGTGCTTCCTCCTCGTTGGTTGATTTAAACGATTCACTTGATGATCCTGACTTAGAACCTTTGTCAGCTTCAATAAGTTCCTCCAAGAATTTTTCCCTAGACCCAGAAGCAACATTTTTCATGGTAAGAACTTTGACACAACGCTTCTTGGGGGAAGGAGTAGGGTTTGGTGTGGGTTCAGGAATAGGTGTGTTTTCAGGGGTTGAAGAATTTTTTGGTGATTGAGAACTGTATACAGATGGAGAGTTAGATTCAGATTCAGAATTTCCTCCATCGTAATCACGATTAGGTGATGAGGTAGAATAAGAAGCAGGTGGTGGTGAAGACATGATTGTGTGTTGTTAGGAAGAAAAGGCGAGTGATCAATTTTGGTTTGTGTAGAATGAGTTGAACTTAGTTCGACGGTTACTTTATGAAGAGAAAAGTAATGATGACCCTTATATAAGATGTGGCTAGGGAGATTACAACGGCAGAGTATTTACTCAAGTGGGAGTCTAATCGCCGTAGGACTGACATTGATTAGACATTTAATTTTCCCCTAAAACTAAGCTTATAAAGTAGAGACGAGACTTCTTGAAACTGGTTCAATTGTGGGTAAGTACGAAGTATTTGAATATGAACCAAGTATAGATAGAGTCTTGCTCATGTATGACTGTACTTGATTTAATAAACGTATGGAGATGAGAACGTACCTTGTCATTCATATGAACCAGCATGGATGAACCAGGCTCATCCTGTTTTAATTTGCCTCAATTCATCATTAGCAACTAGGGAATCATATTAATACATGGCAAAATAGTATGTAAATAAAGACATGATACTGAGCAATGATTAATCTGATTAAGTACCTAATTAGATATTTCTAGCCAAAACAAATTTTTCATTTTTGTTTTTCCAGTTAGGTGATCTTAATCATCCCTAATTCAAGCTTGTTTCTCTCAAAATGCTCCCTACTAAGTGCTTTAGTGAATATGTCCGCAATTTGATGATCAGTGGCACAAAATTGGATTGAGATCATTCATTTTTTGTAGTTATCCCTTAGGAAATGATGCCTAACATCTATGTGCTTAGTTTTCTTATGATGAACCGGGTTCTTAGTCATACTAATTGTACTAGTGTTATCACAAAAAATAGAAATGCATCCCACATCTATACCAAGTCCATGAGTTGTTGCTTAATCCACAACAACTGAGCACAGCAAGAGGCTGCTGCCACATATTCAGCCTCAACAGTAGATAGAGCTACTGAATTTTGTTTCTTGGTGGACCAAGACACAAGGCAAGATCCCAAGAAGTGAGCCATGCCTGAAGTACTTTTCCCGTCAACCAGGAATCCTGCATAATCAGCATCAGCATATCCTACAAGGTCGAAATTACTACCTTTAGGATACCAAAGGCACAAATCAGTGGTGCCTTTTAAATATCTCAAAATTCTCTTCACTGCAGTGAGGTGGGACTCTTTTGGATTTTCCTGAAACCTAGCACATAGTCCCATACTGAACACAATATCTGGTCTGCTGGCAGTGAGATATAGTAGAGACCCAATCTTTCCTTTATATACCTTCTGATCAACGGATGAACCAGGTTCATCCACATCCAATTTTGTAGTTGTGGCTATGGGGGTGTCTATTTCCTTTGAATCCTCCATCTTGAACTTCTTGAGGATTTCTTTCACATACTTTTGTTGATGAATCATTGTTTCATGTGGGTTTTGCTTGATTTGCAAGCCTAAGAAGAAGTTTAGCTCACCCATCATACTCATTTCAAATTCACTCCCCATTAGTGTAGCAAATTCCTAGCTAAGCTTTTAAGTGGTTGCCCCGAATATGATATCATCAACATATATTTGCACAATAAAAAGATCCTTCCCCTTTTTCTTTAGGAACAAAGTACTGTCAAATTTGCCTGGTTTGTACCCATGTTCTAGCAAGAATTTTGACAATCGCTCATACCATGCTCTAGGTGCTTGTTTGACACATAAAGCCTTGTCAATTTTATATACATGATTAGGTGACTCTTTGCTTTCAAAACCTGGAGGTTGTTTGACAAATACTTCTTCCTTCAAATAGCCATTGAGAAAGGCACTCTTAAAATCCATCTGATGGAGAGTGAATTCTATATGTGCAGCAAATGCTATGAGAAGTCTGATTGCCTCCAATCTTGCCATAGGAGCAAAAGTCTCATCGTAGTCGATTCCTTCTTCTTGACTATACCCTTGAACAACTAGTCTTGCCTTATTTCTTGTAACAGTTCCATCCTCATCGAGCTTGTTCCCGAAGACCCACTTCATGCCAATCACTGATCTGTCTAGTGGCCTGGGTACCAAGTGCCATACTTGACTTCTCTCAAATTGATTCAGCTCTTCTTGCATGGCATTTACCCAGTCAGCATCCTGTAGGGCTTCACCAATGTTCTTTCGTTCAATCAGGGATAGGAAGGCATCAACCCCACATAGATTTTTCAAGGAGGCTCTTGTTTTGATTCCAGATTTCAGATCTGTTATGATGTTCTCAAGAGGGTGAGAACTCTGATATCTGTGTGGTTTGAGTACTAGTTGTTCACTCCTGGATAGTTCCATGTTTTTTCGTTGTTGTGGAACAGGATCAGGTCCAGAATTCACATGTTGAGTTCCCCCTGTCATGTTGCTTGGGGTAGTTGGACCTGGTCCATCACCTGTTCCATCTTCCATGGCTGCTTCAATGTGTCCACTGCTTCTCACCAGTCCAAGCTCCTCATCTTCTAGTTCCTGTCTCTCAAAAAGAGTGTTAGTTTCATCAAAGACAATATGCATACTCTCCTCTACACACATAGTTCTTTTATTGTACACTTTATAGGCTTTACTATGTGATGAATATCCCAAGAATACTCCCTCGTCACTTCTGAGATCAAATTTACCTAAGGAATCTTTGCCATTATTGTGCACATATCATTTACATCCGGAAGACCTAAGATGGGATATGTTGGCCTTTCTCCCTTTAAGTAATTCATAGGGAGTCTTCTCTACCAGTGGCCTAGTCATACATCTATTGATTATATAGAAAGCAGTGTTTATTGCTTCTGCCCAGAAGTTGTGTGGTAGTTTGCTGGAAAAAACATGGTTCTTGCCATGTCTTCAAGAGTTCTATTCTTTCTTTCTACAACCCCATTTTGCTGTGGGGTTCTAGGGGCAGAAAAGTTGTGATTGATACCATGTTCATCACAGAACTCAGCAAACTTAGCATTTTCAAATTCAGTACCATGGTCAGATCTTATTGATGTTAGTTGATGTCCTAACTGATTTTGAGTTTTCTTAACAAATGAGGTAAACATATCAAACACTTCATCCTTAGTTGTCAAAAATAAGGTCCAAGTGAACCTTGAATAATTATCAACTAGCACCATCACATATTTCTTACCACCTCTGCTCAGAGTTCTCATTGGACCACACAGATCGAGATGAACCAGTTCCAACGTCCTGGTGGTACTGACCATTTTTTTACTTTTGAATGATGCTTCCCCCTTGCACATGCCTCACAAACTTTGTCTTCCTTGAACTTAATGTTAGGGAGTCCCACCACTAAGTCCTTAGAGACTAATTTGTTAAGCTGATTTAGACTTGCATGTCCAAGTCGTTTGTGCCAAAGGAGGGGATCACTGTCCAAAACACTTAAGCAAGTGAGTTCATTTTCAGACAGTGTGGACAAGTCTATGACATAGATATTATTCATTCTCTTTCCTTGCAAAATAATCTTGTCAGTAAGCAAGTTAATCACAAAACATTTTGTGGAAGTGAAAGCAACCAGGTTACCTCTGTCACACAGTTGTGACACACTGATTAGGATGTATTTCAAGCCATCTATCAAGTACACATGTTCTATGGAACGTGTGTCATCCTTACCTACTTTGCCAACCCCTATAATTTCACCTTTCTTTCCATTTCCAAAGGAGACATTTCCTCCTTTGAGGTTTGCAAGTGAAAGGAACTGTTCCTTGTTCCCCGTCATATGCTTTGAGCAGCCACTATCAAAAAACCAAATTTGGTTGCTTCCTCTCACTTGTACCTACAAAAAGAAATCAGGGGTTAGTCTTAAGAACCCAAACTAGTTTGGGTCCTTTTCTATGAGAGAATGGATGAATAAAAATTTTCCTGGCCCAATTTTGTAGCCAGTTTTTCTTTTTGACAAACCTCTCATTTTTTCGACTGGCCTGCGCTTTTGCAGTACACTCATATTTGTAGTGTCCAGTTTTACCACAATGAGTGCAGATTTTGTTTTCAGGAAGAGAGAGATACTTGCTTTTGGGATCCCATTTGGGCAATTGACTCCCAAAACCAAGCCCTCTCCGGTTACTACTATGATTCTCTTAAAGCCATGTCAGGGCATCTAAGGATTTATTCCATTTACAAGTTCTATCTAATTCATGTTTGACTTTGCCAAGTTCTTCTTTCAGTGATCTTATTTGTTCATCCTTGGCATACATTTTATCTTTTAGTTTTCCCAAATTTTCCTCTAACATGACATGGGAGTGATCAACAACCTTTTTACTGGATCCTAATCTCAGTTTTAAGTTTTCAGATTTTACTTCTAGAATCTCAGTCTCAAGTGGATGAACCTGGTTCAACATGACAGTGTTTTTCTTTTCAGATTCACTGACTCTGATTTCCAGGTTCATGCACTTTGCTTTTAGCATTGCACATTCTTTAGAGAGTTGATAATTCTCTTTGTATGTTTCCTCATAATCATCTATGAAATCAAGTAGCAACTCAGAGACTTTTTCCTTAGATAGGAATTTTATTTTGTTTTTAAGATGGGGAAATACTTACATGTGGTTCTTCATCAGATTCTCCAATTGCCATGAGCGCCTGATCTTCAGTCTCCCCGTCTTCTAATTCCTCATCTGAACTTTCCCCCCAAGCAGCGACCATAGCCTGTGTTGTGGTTTTCTTGGGTTGGACCAGTTCCTTCTTCCTGTTCCTTATTTCATATCTCTCCTTTTTCCATTCTACTTCCCACTGAGGACAGTTTTTGATGAGATGGTCAGTCTTACCACATTTGTAGCATCCATCGTTGGTTGGCCTTTCTGGAGCTTTTGCTTTGTTGTAGTTTCCTCCTCTAGATATACCCTTCTTCCTCATTAGAAAGTTTCTGAATTCTTTGGTAATCATGGCCAACTCATTTTCCTCCAGATCTGCTCCCTCAGTGATTCTCAGTGCTAGACTCCTCTCCTTCTTTGGACCATCCATCTTCATTGTTTGCCTTCTGAGTTCATAGGCAGTGAGGTTTCCAATCAGCTCATCCAATCTCATGGTTGGCATATTCTTGGATTCCTAGATAGCAGTGATTTTGCTTTCCTAGGAAATTGGCAAGACCCTTGTCAGGATCTTCTCAACCTT
>MDKH01086200.1:0-25037 GCA_005239495.1 Nicotiana undulata | reverse complement strand
TGTTTCTTCGGTTTCTGTTTTTACTTTCCAGCCGCATTCTCACTGTACCGTTATGAATTAGATATTGACTTCATGTATCCCCAGCATGTACACTCCATATCTTATTTTATCGTTTAAGTTCCGATATTATTGCTGCCCCGTTAATATGTTTCCCCTATTTGTTCCCATATCTCTTCTATTTGATCATACTTGTCTTCATTATCGGTTAATTCTTGTACATATATCTGCTTAGATTAGGACAGGTGATCGTATTATGCTAAGTCTAGCCTCGTCACTACTTCGGCCGGGGTTAGGCTTGGCACTTACTCAGTACATGGGGTCGGTTGTACTGATACTACACTGCACTTCCTTGTGTTGTGCAGACCCTGCTACCGGACCCCGTGGAGCATTCTGAGGGAGATACCTTCAGTCCACGTCAGAGCTTCGAGGTATACACTGGCGTTCGTGGATCCCGAGGCTTCTTTCCTTTACCGCTTCATTGTCTTTCTCCTTATTTTCAAGACAGTGTTGTATTTTCATTCCAGACTTGTATTTAGTATTCTAGTAGTCAATCTGTGAGATTGTGACACCCCGGTTTTGGGAGTTTACGCTATTTCATGATTGTTATGTTCTTACTTTCCGCATTTAAAGTTTCGTTATCTTTATTAGCAATGCTTGAAAGATTCTGTCGGGAATGTGAAAGAAGGAAAAACTTGTTATCGTTTTTCGGTTAAATGATTGAAGTTGACAAGTTAGCACTTTATTCCGTATTAAACGATTTTTGAATTGCTAGTGCAAGTTATACGTTGGCTGGCCTAGCGGGTTCAACGTTAGGCGCAGTCACGGCCTAAATGGTGGGAATTTGGGTCATGACACTAATGTATTTACAATTATTTTTTAATAATTTTCTCCAATTTAGTGACCAACTTTGGTCGCTTTTCTTGACAGACCAATTTTGGTCGCAAATTGTTGATCGTTTTTTTCCGAATTTTTAGTAGTGTGTGTGAAAAGAGTCAAAAATAAAATCACTTAAAGTGAACCGGATGGAGTACCAATTAAGCTTTTTACAATAACAATGAAAGCAGTTGTATTAATCTTGCTATATTCACAACTCAGCAAAATTCTAAGCACGTTACTCCCTCCGGTCCAAAATAAGTGATTTTTTGATTGTTTTTATGCATATTAAGAAAATCACCTTATAACATTAATTAGTAATGAAATTGACCATATTAACATTTACTATCTCTTCAGATAAACACTCCTAACACATATTGCAATATTATTTACTGGCAAGAGCAATGTAGGAAAAAAATAATTAATTTATACTTGAAATCTGGAAAAATTATTTATTTTGAACCACGAAAGAAAAGCTAAAAAAATTACTTATTGTGAACAGGATGAAGTAGTATTAGTTAAGTATCTTACAGAGGCCCCATAATTGTTTCCTGACCTACGTATGCTGACAACAAACTGAGAATTCGGGATCCAGTCCAGAAACCAAAAAAAAATGCCTTAAACTTCAGTAAATACTAAGTATTTATTTAAATAATAAATGAATAAGGTGAGACGAACTTAAATTCAAACAACAACTAGTACAACCGAATAAATGAACATGGAGAATTTGAGTTGGAAAGTATTATATGATGAACAAACCAAGTGAACCAACAGCGCAGACGTAGTACAAAAAGAACAAAAGCTCATAGACAAAGTAAATAAGAAAAATTAATGCGAGTATGGAAGAGAGAAGTTGATTAATTAAAAGCAATGAACGGAGACTCACGGGCTTTTTCATCTCATTTCTTCGCCCTTCTGGTATGAGTACACATTCCACCGACTCATCACCAGTCCCTTTTTCCTCCTTTTACATTTGAGTTTAACATCTGTACACCGATAAAATATGTGCATATAATTAGTCATAAAAAGTAAAATTAATAATATAAAAAATAAGACAGATTACTTGCCACAACAAGTTAAACTAACAGTGTAAAGAATTATTTTTATTACTCTATTTTACATGTTAGTATATCAATTCTTTTTATGAAAGTTATATGTTATTATAGGTCAGTTTTTCAAAAAGGAAAAAACTCATGCACTATATATCAGTGTGTACAGCTTAGACTTTTTGTTGCATGCTTGTACTGTTTCTTCTCTGCTTGCAATGCAATGAGCTGTGTACAAATCTGCCGCCTCTACTACTCACGAGCCTATTTATAAACCCCCTTTCTTTCTGTTGTTATAAACCCCCCACATGATCAAACTCTCATTTCAAGAGCCTACACACACACACTTCCACAGAAACTTCATACAAGAAAACATATTTAAAATGACTGCTGCTGCATCCAATACACAACTTTCCGGCCTTAAACTCATATGTGTTTGCCTTATTTTGCTGTCTTCACTAAATGAAACTGTGGGAATCCGCCAATTATATGCAGGTAGTTCCGAAAGTAATTTAGCATTGAGCTCAATAAAGATAGCTGGAGAATACATGATACTGAAACCCGAGTTGATGAGTCACAATAAACGCACTGTTTTTCATGGGAAGGAAATCAAGGATTGCCTACCTAAGGGGTTCAGGCATGCATCTGGTCCAAGCCGGTACGTGAACTATCATATATTTGGATGTTCTCATGTCAAGAATTTCAAGCAACCTTAGGCGCACACCAATGTTATGAGAATTTGTCTCTGATCTGGCTTTTGGGTTCTCTGAATAAGCTCGTTATACTTTACAAGATATTAGGCTACTTATCAAAAAAGAAAAAGAAAAATATTTCATTATGCACGTTGTTTCTGCATTTCTTTTTAAGTCCGTTCCGATTCTCCTGGCTTGACTTCACTTTTCTGAATTGGAATGACTGGGTGCATCATGCAATTACTTGTATATTTTGAATAACTTATTTTGAAAAATACTTACTTCACAAGCTATGCTAATTATGTTTATATGTGGACTTGTGGAGTTTAATATCTGGAATCAAACATAGTGTTATATACGAAGATCAAACTTTTTTGGACTTCAAAACCGAATGACCCCTTCAGCAACCAGTCGAAGAGGAACTTCAAATTCTTCTTGAAGGAAATAAGCATATGTTTCTTTCTTTAAAGGGAATAAACACAAGTTACATGCACAACATGTACAAGTCTTAAACAGAGTAACAGTAACTTATCACTCCACTCAATTTCTTTTCCAAGGTCTCAGGTTGTTTTTTTTTTTTTTTTTTTTACTTCCCCGCAATAAAAGACTCACTAATTGGAAACACGTTTAGAAGGTTTCTTAATTCTTATTAAGATTACATCTGGAGTTCAAACATAATAAGAGTAATAACTTGGACCATGTTAGTTTTGAGCTGCAGAAAATTTGGTAGAAACAGGTTTGAGCTTCTACCGGGACATAATTTCTGGCATATCAAACCAAAAATAGACCACATTGTCATCGCCCGCCACATCATCATCCCACGTAGGTTCCACTTGGCATATATTTTTTCCATATGGAAGGTTTACATAAGTCAGGGCCTAGATCTTGGTAGAATATTCTAGAACTATGGAGAATTTCGTTGGGAAAGCTCTAGATATTTATGCACTTGTAGGAAGGTTCTAGAAAAATATAGAGGTTTCATTAGGAAGACCCTAGAACCCTATGGAATTATTAAGAAAGACCTTGGAAGATTCTAGCCATATAGAATATTCTAGAGAATGTACTTATTTGTAAATATGGAAGGACTTGTGGAACCCCTAGGTGATTAGTATAAATAGGGGGCATTCATTTGTAAACTCACTAAGCAAAAGCAATTCAAGTTCTCTCCAATACAAAGCTTCCTTTAACAATTCTCTTAGCGATCTTGAGTGTAGTAAGGTTGACTTGGCATAGCAAGAAGGTGAGCAAGTTGCGCAAGATCGTGAGCGAGTTGTCAAGTGCTACACGTGTACTTAGTTAACGACTAAGGACGTGACAACGTGGTATCAGAGCCAGGTTGCAACTAAGGGAATGACGAACGACAGAGAAGTTAACGCTGTCAACACCCAAGCCAACGTCATCCAGGATGCTGCTGGCAAGAGTGGTCGTAACAAAAAAAGGAATGCCACCAACAAGAGCCAGGAGGTGCCACCCGAGATTGTGTCAAACGAAGGGATTACATCCCAAGAACCATCTACCATTGAGGCGAACGAGGGTGAAGTAGAGGTCCTGCCGGAGGACATCTCGCTCGGTAAAAAGTGGGTGATGAAGGTGAACGAGGGGATGGACGCCGTCGAGATCTTTGGCCAACGCTTGGGGAAAGTGGAAGGCACCCTTAGCGTTCTTGAGGGACACACTCTTAAAGAGATTGAGAGTATCTGAAATGACTTGGAGGGGCGCACGCAGGCCGAGATGAAGCTAAGACAAACCATCACTATTTTGGAGTGCAAACTCATTGAGGCATTGAGCACTATCGATGCCATGAATGCTAAGATAAAGGCACTTGAGGAGCGTGTCGATGCTGGCGTGACCGAGGTAGACAATAATGTTGTTGTGACGAGGGAGGCCAAGATCCAGGTTCCCAAACCCCCGGTGTTCAAAGGTATTCGTGATGCACAAGAAGTGGAGAACTTCCTTTGGCACTTGGAGAACTACTTCAGGCATGGTAGAGTGAAGGACGATGAGGCGAAGATCAACACCGTCGTATTGTACCTCACAGAGATTGTTGCGTTATGGTGGCGTCGAAAGTGTTCTGACAGAGAGAAGGGGCTATACAAGATTGAGACATGGGAGCATTTCAAGAAGGAGTTGAAGAAGCAATTCTACCCGGAGAATGTGGTGTATGAAGCTAGGCGGAAGCTAAGGGAGCTCCGACAGATAGCCACAATTCGGGAGTATGTGCGCGAGTTCACTACCTTAATGCTGCAAATCCTGTCATTGTCCGAGGAAGATTCCCTCTTCTACTTCATGGATGGGTTGCAAAATTGGGCAAAGCAGGAGTTAAGAAGACATCAAGTAGCCAGTGTGGACGAGGCTATAGCGGTAGCCGAGTCGCTTGTTGACTTCAAGATGGAGCCTGCCAAGTCCAAAGAAGCAAATGCCGAGAGGGGTGAGGGAGATCATGACGAGGACAACGGGAAAGGCATAGCCGAGGTATACAAGGGTAATGGAAAGGGGCCATACCATAACGGACATAGGTCCAAGAGAAACGGCAAAGGGCCGGAAAATGGTAGCGAGTACGTGCCTAAGGGAGGGTGCTACTTCTGTAAAGGATCACATCGGGCAAGTGAATGCCCAGATTTGGGGAAGCTTGCAGCAGTGATCGGGAACTTTGCTCAGGCACACAAGGGTGACACAGGAGGGACAACTTGCATTGGGGGGATGCGCTTGGAACCTAAGCCGAAAGTAGAGGATTCCAAAGCCTATCTTGGCGCCATGCAAATGGAGCATGGTGGCAGCAAGAAAAGTCGGGCGAACATAGTTGAAGTGGATGGCGATTTACAAAGTGATGGCACGTTATCAGACTTAGACGATGCACCAAGCAGTGGGTTCAAATTTTCCAGTAAGGGTGGAACCACAGAGGGCAGCCAAATAGGGAGTGGAAGCATGGACCCGATACTTGAGAAGCTGTTAGGCTTGGTCGAGTCATGGGGAGATTCAGGCCAAGAGCGAGGAGAGGCATCCGATGAGCGGGGGATCAAGGCCATCATTGCTAGTCGTCCAAAGTACAAACGGGACAAGAAAAAAGGTGACCAGTACCTTGTGACATGGGAAGGCGAACAGCTCCATAGAGCATCATGGCTAATGGACAAAGATCTCCGGCGACGCCAAGGTGAGGTGCGCGCGTACGTGTCGACGCTTTGTGCCGAGGGCGGCACAAAATTGGGTGGGGGAGAGTGTCATCGCTCGCCACATCATCATCCCACGTAGGTTCCACTTGGCATAAATTTTATCCATATGGAAGGGTTACATAAGTCGGGCTTATATCTTGGTAGAATATTCTAGAACTATGGAGAATTTCGTTGGGAAAGCTCTAGATATTTATGCACTTGTAGGAAGGTTCTAGAAAATAGAAGTTCCATTAGGAAGACCCTAGAACCCTATGGAATTATTAAGAAAGACCTTGGAAGATTCTAACTATATAGAAGATTCTAGAGAATGTACTTATTTGTAAATATGGAAGGACTTGTGGAACCCCTAGGTGATTAGTATAAATAGGGGCATTTATTTGTGAACTCACTAAGCAAAAGCAATTCAAGTTATCTCCACTACAAAGCTTCCTTTAACAATTCTCTTGTGTTCTTTCTACCATTCTCTTAGTGATCTTGAATTTAGGAAAGCTGACTTGGCATAGCAAGGTGAGCAAGTTGTGCAAGATCGTGACCAAGTTGTCAAGTGACACACGTGTACTTAGTTAACGACTAAGGACGTGACAACATTCCCAAAAGTTCACGCTAATATATTCTGTGTCTAGTTGTTCTATACATACACCAAGTAATTTCAACAAAACCTCACCCGCGATTGGACTTCCAATTAATAAAGTTTCAGTAATACCAAGGTACTATCTAATTTCACTGAGACTGCAGTAGAGTTTTAAGGGATACCCGCCAAGGGAAAATTAGCACCTAATACACAAAGGCATGCTGTTCATCAAACGGGGAAATAATAGAGGATAATAACAAAGTGTCCACTATATTAGCAAAGCTATTGAGGTCTTTAAAAATGTCATAGAACCTCAAGATAACAACGTTAAACAGTGGGCGCAAAAACACCAGAAGTTAAGCAAGTAGCCCAACAGCTTCCAGAAACAAAGTACTAATTCCAGACATTGTCCTAGAAGTGAATTGTTTAGGCAACTCTATTGCAATAAGGAAAAAGAGATGTCGCAGCAGAATAACAAGATAGTCAATAACTTTAGCTATACAAGTCATCATCATCAGCTCCAGCATTAGAAGTTGCAAAGGGGTCAGTTGCAGCAGCCCCACCACTTGCCTCAGCAAACCGAAATTCAGTTCCAAAACCTCGAGATTGCTGTAAGGTCTGAGCAAATGCCTGGTATTTACGTATATCTGCGTCACTCACACTTCGTCGTGCATACTTCATGGACTCCTCAAAATGCGAGGGCGTAATCTCTGCTATCTCATCATCAGCATCCTCATCCATAGAATCAGGATTCTCGCTTCGTTTCCTTTCCTTTTCTATATCCTGAAATAAGAACACACCATTTGACAAGGATTAGAACGTCAAATATGCCTATTAACTTAATTTTGAAGAAAGTGGTTACCCGATTGCAAACATCAATATAAGATGCCAGATAGCAGGTTAACATGGAGTTTAAAGTAAGAGACACACAGCACATAGTTGTTTTTCAAGAATGGGGAGGGGATAAACACTTGACTTCAGATATTTGTTTCGGCAAACCAGTGAAACTAGAGAAGACAAAAGCCACTAATAAAGTACGGCAGAGCACCTTTTTTTATAGCTAAGTACAGCAGAGCACCTTCGCTTCAATATTCAGCAGGACGACACACAAAAAACCCTAAAATGTTGTGCTAGAAAAGTATCAGCAGTGGCAGATCCACATTTGCAGCAGCATGTGCTGGCACATACACGCATACGAACACACAATCATGCACACACATATGGTTGACATATTTTTAGGGATATATCTTTACACTAAGTGACTCTCAACCCACTAATTTAAAATCCTCAATTTGCCTCCCAATATCAGTAGGTGTACAGCAGTAAACACAGATAAAAAGCTGCAAGAACAAACACAGTTGATGTGACCTCAGATTTAAAAGAACAAAACCAAATATAATAAATTAAAGAGCAGATGAAGAGCATACTTTCTCAATGTTCTCCCTTATGGCATATTTGCAGGCCCGTTGACAGATCTCAGTGATATCAGCTCCACTGAATCCCTGAGTATATTTGGCAAGAGCTCTCAAATCGACATCTTTTGACAGGGGAGATTTTCTAAGACACGCCTTGAAAATCTGATGGCGCGAGTCTTCATCTGGGAGTGGGATATAAATTAACTGGTCAAGTCGACCAGGTCGCAGAAGTGCAGGGTCAATTATATCAGGCCTGTTTGTGGCCCCAATTATAAAAACGGTCTTCTTTGCGTTCATGCCGTCCATTTCAGTCAGAAGTTGGTTCAGAACCCGATCAGCTGCTCCACCAGCATCTCCAACACTGCTTCCCCTCTGCAATAAAATCAAGCACCATTCTTTAGTAAGCAGTGATACAAGGATAACTTTTTTTTTCTTTTTTGCCCTCCTTTTTTACAGACTTATTTACTTATTATCTACTTAATTGGCAGATTGGGATTTGTGCTGCCACAAAGTCCAGGAAAATCCATCAAAATTGCTCGTGTTTGCTTACAACCATTTTAGTATACTCAAAAACTATTTTACCTGAGTAGCAATAGAGTCGAGCTCATCAAAGAAGAGGACACAGGGTGCAGATTGTCTGGCCTTGTCAAAAATTTCACGGACATTGGCCTCACTCTCTCCAAACCACATGGTGAGCAGCTCAGGTCCTTTGACACTGATGAAATTGGCTTGACATTCATTTGCAATTGCCTTTGCAAGAAGAGTTTTCCCACATCCTGGAGGACCATAGAAAAGAACACCTTTTGAAGGTGACATACCAAATTTCTCGAACTTCTCTGGATGCTCCACAGGGTATTGAACAGTCTAAATGAAATGAAACAAGAGCAGTGATGAAATCCTCTAAACCACAGAACTTATATGAATGCATCAAGTCCAATTTATTGAAGTCAATTACCTCTTGAAGCTCTCTTTTGACATTTTCAAGGCCTCCAATGTCTTCCCATGAGACATTAGGCACTTCAACAACCTGCGTATAGTTTTCACAAAAGAACCGAATAAATTTGTGAACTGAAATAACAAAATCCATTTATTCCATCCATAAACCCCATAGAGACAGAATGACAAAAGAATCATAACCAACAATGGGCATTGCACATGATAAGGTACCATTACATAACTGGGTCGTAAGAGGCTACTTACTGTTTCACGCAATGCGGATGGATTGCTTGTTCCTAGAGCAGTTTGGAAGTGCTCATTCGTGACAGCCATTGAATTCAATATTTCAGCATCAATGGAATCATCTTCAAGATCAATGACATCCATTTTCTCTCTAATACACTGAAGTGCAGCTTCAGTGCAAAGAGCAGCAAGATCTGCACCAACATAACCATGTGTATCTTTTGATATTCTTTCCAAATCGACCTGCAGAATCAAATATTCATCATTATGTCACAAGTTGATCACAAAACAAAAAAAGAAAAAGAAATATTCAATAAGTTGACTCACTTCTTCTGCAAGCTTCATATTCTTGGTATGAATACGAAGAACTTCAAGGCGTCCAACTTCATCAGGAACACCAATGTCAATTTCCCTATCAAACCTACCAAACCTTCTAAGAGCAGGATCAATGCTGTTAGGACGATTGGTAGCTCCCATAACTATGACATGAGCACGAGATTTCAATCCATCCATCAGTGTCAGAAGCTGTGAAACAATCCTTCTTTCAACTTCACCATGTGTCTTCTCTCGCTTGGGAGCAATTGAATCAATTTCATCAATGAATATAATAGATGGAGCATTTTTCTCAGCCTCTTCAAACGCCTTCCTGAGATTGCTTTCACTCTCTCCAGCCAATTTGGACATGATTTCTGGTCCATTAATGCAAAAGAAAAATGCACCTGTTTCATTAGCCACAGCTCTGGCTATCAAGGTCTTCCCAGATCCAGGGGGTCCATAAAGTAAAATCCCCTTTGGTGGTTTCACACCAATGGATTTAAAAAGCTGCGGATGCCTCAATGGTAATTCCACCAATTCACGAATCTGAGCCATCTGTTTTCTCACACCACCAACATCATCATAGCCAACTTCGTCCAGTCTCTCCTCATCCTCCCTTTTAACAGGCTCCCCCTCACAAAAGATTTCTGTATCTGGAGCAACAACACAATACTCCCCAGGGTCAGTCTCGATGACTTTAAATTCCACACTTCTCATCCCTCCTCTAACAAGGAAATTGTCCCCTTTCCTCAAAGGACGATATGCTTCCAAAAAGTAAGCTGCAAAAAGAAAGACGTTAAAAATTGAGGTCAACACAAACAGAGCTCACAAATTTCCTTTAACCTCTAATTTTCACTGCCAATCGACAAAATCAAAGAGTAGAATGTACAAAATCTAGGAAAGACCATGAATTGGAGATAATTTAAAATACAAAGGAGAATTCCAAAAGAGATGCACAATAGAGAAGGGCAGGCAACTCCACATTCAGACAAAAAACTAGAATTCTCCTGTACTACCATCTCAAAAGTGATTTATAGTATTAATCTCGATTCTAAGCAGAGTAAAGTGAATTATAGTATTAATCCTGATTCTAAGTGTAGCCTGGATGAGACTCGAAGGAGACTGAGTACATTATAAATAATATCATGATAATTGCATGAAAATGCATCGTGATACTACACCACTATGCTACCAAGAATAAAACCTTAAAGATTGTCAAACTGCACTTGCAATTGGAAAGTAACACACTTACGTTTCAAGAATGCATCAAACAAATCCCCGGTGAGACCTTCTATTGTATCATCTATGGGAAGTATGTGCACACGCTTTCCATACTTAACATCTGGACATTGGTGCACAGACACAACATCTCCAAGCCGAACCCTCAAATTTGAACGGACAACCTTGTTCATCCTAATCTTCGGCTCATCGCACGTTTCGTCAGCAAGGGCAATGACAACTGTATCCTTCCTTTTCTTTCCCTGGATAAAATGCAGCAGAAAACTAATGAGTCAATTGGATAGACAGGCAGACAAATATGCAAACAGAGAGATAACCTCATTTTTAACTAGTTGTTAAAATTGAACCACAAGCATCATGAGAAAATTACAACCATTGTTTTGAATAGACGCAAAAAAAAAAAGAGCCAAGATCAGTGGGGCTTGAAGCGAAAAGCGAGAATTAAAGCACATGCTTCTTTAAAGTGAAGCGAACTATTTTACGAGAAATTAAAGTACCCCATATATACATATATGAATGTAGTACAGTAATTATACTCCTCAAGGTTGAAATTAAAAGAACCGACAGTTTCCCATAAACACTTTGTGTGTCATTGTTTGAGCGCACTTACATAAAGTGAGAACATAACAACTACGCCATAATTCATCATGTCAAAATCGGTTTCCTTTGCTTCAAAAGTGACAGTATTCTCAATAAGTCTTATTCCCTAATGATGTAATATAGCCGAATACCAAGTCACTTATAGAACCCGCAGACATCTGGTCATCAAGGATCAACAGAGCACGGACTCAATGACACATCATAAGCTACAAACCCTGATTATCCCCCGTACTGACAAGGACAAGCTAGCTTGTCACACTTGACTAGAGCTACAAATCCAAGTAGCAATGCGAAATACGAAAACAAAATCAAAATCCACTATGAGAACAATCTAACACTCTAACCTAATACAAAATTCTAAATATACCAATGTTCTACACAGATCTAGAGGTAATTGAGGCTCTAAAACATATAGGAAGAGAGTTAGAACCACACATCACAAAATTCACTTGCATACGCAGCAGGAAGCAGTATATAAATCAGCAATAAATCAGCTATACCTCAATCTGAAATTAATTAGAGTCAGCTATAATTCTCTGTATATGTTTTGCTATATTCTAGTCCATTTCATACCAAAGCCAAATAATTGGCCTTTTAAGATAAATGAAGGATTTCCTACATCTAGAGATCTTCTAATGTCACACTTATTCTTACACTGACATTATAAGTCTCTAATCCACCAGATTCACCGACAACTAACAAAGCAATTTAGAAGTTGACCTAAGCAACCAAATAACCAATTACTAGCAAAATTACCCTCAATGTAAACAATCAGATTATCCACATCAAAACCCTAAAAACTCGAGATTTAGTGAGGGGACCCCTAAAAAGGTAGGATAATTAAAAACCTTGATGAGAATTGTATCTCCACGGAAGAGCTGGAGCTTCTCCATGGTGGCAGGATTTAGGGCGACGACGGAGTTATCATCGTTGACCGCCTCGTCAACAACGAGCCGATTCGGAGACTTCTTGCGCTCCAAAATCGCCGTAGAGAAATCCTTCTTCGCACCTTTTCTGAAAAGTAAAAAAAAAAAAAAGAAGAATCAAAACACAAATCTCAGAACTTTCTAGAAACCATTTCAAAGTTAAAAACAACTCAGTCGATTAACCGATCGAGAAGACGTGAAAACGAAAGAGAGAGCACTCACGAGTCAGATGACTCGGCCTGGTGACTCATCTTTGAAGCTTTTTCCAGATCTAAATTGAGAGAAACTGCGAAGAGAGAGAGAGACTTTTGCTGGAGAAGAGAACAATGAGTGCAAGGAAAGGATTTATGGAGGAAGTGATTTTATAAAAAATTTACTCCTAATTAGAAATGGAAAAGAAAAACGAGAAATAATAATATTAAAAAAGGAAATACATAAATACGCACTGGCTACTGCCTTCCTATCTGTATTTCCTGTTTTTAGTAGGTATTTCCGTAATTGACAATATTTGAGTGAAAAGGGAAATTGTATTTTGAGGTTGAAAGGGGAAATTTTTTGTGGAAAGCCGAGTTGTGTTTTGACAGAAAGTTGCTTAAAAACATAATTTGATATGGATTAGGAATTTTTTATTTGAAATTCATTTTTTACCCTCTACTTTGATAGATTTACTGGAAAATCAACTATTGAAATTTTGTATTTACTAAAGCTCATGATCAAACTAATATATGTCAACAATATTAGGCCAAACTTGTATAGTCTAGTTTTTGGGATTGTTCATATTGCAAAACAGCCAATTAACATGATTGAAAGAGGAAGTGACATGTCTGGACTGGATTAGTGTTGCTTAAGTAACTCAAAGGTTAAGAATAAAACTATACTCCATCCAAATATAATTGGAAGTTAGAATGATGATTGGTATTTAGGATGGATGTTTACCGGGCCGAGGCAGAGTGCGGGATAAGGGTTCGACCGAACTCAATAATTTTTGTTCAAACTATGTATTTGTCTTAAAAAATCTATTAAGTATGTACAACTTATTAATTTTGAACTCAATAACTTAAAACCCGAACCCATAAAGTTAAAATTTTAACTCCGCTCTTCATTTTTACCATATCTCAATAAGGTTGTTATCTGGGCCGGGTCCGGGCCTAAATGGGCCAAACGGTCCCGGACTCAGGCGGGTTGGGCTTAGCGGTCCTGGAGGGTGGAACCGGCCCACTGTGGGCCTAAGCCCATATGGGCCCGGGCTAAATGGGGCGGGCCACGAGCCTAAGTGTTCCGGGCTATTTTTTTATAAAAAAAAATTTATCTAAGGCAATTTCTTGTAAATTATATTATATAATTGTGACTTAAATCTTGTAATTCAAATTTAAACACAAAAAAAATTGTAAAGAGATATTCAAACTTGCACTTATCATTGCATAATAAGTAAATAATACTTAAAATTAATCTAACAAACTACAACATTAAGCATAATACATCTAATAATTTTAAAATAACATAAATTGTTTGAAATAAACTTAAAATCTTAAATACGAATGTCTGGAGAACGCGCAAGACAACTCTTTATTATATGCCTCATTAAAGAGCTCGTGTCCTCCAACTTTGGACGTCAAGTGTAGACTCGACCACAGTTCTTGCACTTTACTATGTAAAATTCTTCATTTTCTTCTACCACATTATAGTGTTCCCGAACAAATGAGCTAACTCTAGAATCACCGGGCATGATTTAACTTGAATTGAGAATTTGAGTTTGAGAAATGAAAGATGAGTGAAGACTTGAAGACTTCAATTTGAGATTGAGAGAGATTGATGATTTCGTGAGTAAAAATGAAAGAATGAGGGGGTATTTATAGTTGAGAATAAGGAAAAAGTGTAATTATAAAAAGTTTGGGGTTAAAATAATGTTTGGGGGCCAAATGGCTATTTTTTAAAAAGCCAAACGGCTAAATTGGCAGGCCAACGACTAGTTTTTAAACTTTCAACCGTTGGCCAATTTTTTAAAAAAAATTGAAAAATAGATGTTAGGCCCGGTTGAACCGGCCCAGGCCCGCCAGCCGGTCCCGGGCTCGCGGTTCCTCCATGCAAGACCGGCCCACGGTGGTCTCCTAGGACCGCCTGGGCCAAAACCATATGGGCCATCCCGTTTAGCCCAAAGCCCACGTGGTCTCGCGGGCCTGGGCTGGGCCCGGACCACATGACAGCCTTATATCTCAATCAAATTATATTAGAACATCTTTTAAGAAAAAACTGTTCAAGACCTTCACATTTATGTTAACATGTCAACAGTATGGTGCCTAAATGGATTCATCATATTTCAAACAAAAAAGGGCTAGAGCTACCTTAAAGTATCAGAATTAGTACAAAAGTGTCATCCGTCCACCTATTTCAACAAAAAATGCCCCTACCGTTATTTTTTTGGCTCAACATTGCCGTTATTACTAACAGAAAATTCTGAAGAAAAAAATTAATTAATATCCACGTGTCACCTTCTCATTGGCCTAACCTAAACCCTAAGCTAAATTATATCTAAACCCACTTATAATCCGCCCGTATTGACGCGCCCCAATTTTAAAACACATCTCTCTCTCTCTCTCTCTCTCTCTCTCTCTCTCTCTCTCTCTCTCTCCTGCCTCTTCGTCATTTCGTTTTAATGAGTGTCACGACCCAAACTAACCCAGTCGTGATGGAGCCTATCGTGGTACTAGGAAAGACGACTCATTACCAAAACAAAATGATATTTTCATTTCAAAGATAAGTTCAAAGCTATTTAATAATAAACCTTCATAAAGAAATCCAAATCAAACAAAAGTGCGAAAAGAAAAGCCGGACATCGGGTGTCACTAGTCATGAGCATCTACAACAACTGTCTGAAAATATCAAGACTAACATAGTATGAAAAATAACTAATACATCTAAAGGAAGATAAGAGGGAGAAGAGCAGGGTTGTGATCGCCAGACAGCTACCTTGCTAACTCCGAGAAGATCTTCGAGTGGAATAGTCAATAGCCGCTACCGTGTCCATATACGCCTGGATCTGCACACAAGGTGCAGGGAGTAACGTGATACGCCAACTTAGTAAGTAACAACAGTAAATAAAGACTGAGTAGTACTAACGAGCAATAAAGCATGTAAAGTTCATATCATGAAATCTCAGTAAAATGCAACATGCTTTTAAAATCAGGGTTTGAATCAAATCATCTCGTTTAAACCCAGTTCCAGTAAAAATCATTTAAAGATATTTTTCAACGGTTTTCAAACAGAGGCTCAATGCAAAGATGAGCAAAAATGACGAAATCATAAACAGCCCCTCGGGCAAAACATCACCCATATACAGCCTATCGGGCAAACCTCACAGTCACTCGTATACAGCCCCTCGGGCATACCTCATAATCACCCGTAAACAGCCCCTCGGGCATACCTCACCATCACGCATGCCTCCTAGTCACTCAGCACTCGGCACTCGCACTCGGTAGGTACTGATCGGCTCCAACCCTGCACCACTATAGAATGGCTAGGAGGGGTCGATGTAACTTTTACCCGAAGGATCGGGATCGATATCCACAGGGAGTTATAAGATGGGAATTGGATTCCTATCCGACCTAGCTATGTATTTTGCCTTTGATTACTCTTCTAGTCATAAGTTGATTTGATTATAGTCTAAAAGTTTAAAGCTATTGATTGCTAAAAAGAAGCTAAGTATAATGTTTTTTTAAGGGATTTCTCAGTTTATAAAGGGCACTAGGGAAGCGACTTACACCTAGGCGAGTATCTAATGGAATCTAGAGTTTAGGACAAACTTGTTGTATATGGGATCGTGATATAACCTCACACTAAATTACTCACCTTATACCTCTCGGTAGTTTGGGTGACTTTGCTCGAATTAGCTTTCCCAAGCCTAATTGGGTGTTCAAACAGTGCAAGTGAAATTGGCTCAAGTCGGGTATTACTATCTCTATGTTTAATCCATTTAGTTGGGCCTATCAATATCTTGAATTCACCCCAATTCCTTGTAAGCCTATTTTACCTAGACTTGGTCCTCTTTCTCAAGAAGAACCCTAGTCAAAAAGGCATGAATCGGTGTTTGCAACCACCAATTCAACAGATATAGCATGAAATAAGCTAAATATCACTAACCCATAACAAAATAGCCCTAAAATTAAGACCCATGAGATAACCACACTAGGGTTGGGTCACAACCCTAGCTAATGGGTCTAGCTACTCATAATCAAGGTAGAAATCAAAGATGTAGATGAAATAATAGCCATAAATGTTAAATACAAGGATAAAATCTAAGATTATAAGCTAAATCTACTCTAAAACTACTCAAAAGGGAAAAAGGTTGTTGTTCACGAGCTCACTGATACAAAAGATAACCTAAAATTTTGAAAAAGAGCTATTTATACACATCTAAAATTACTGGACAAAAATGTCTTTGCGGAGATTCCGATGTCAGCGGAAAAATAGGCGCCTCAGCGGATTGACTTTCGCCGACGTGCAATAACGAGCGCGGACCGCACTTCTTCAAAATTGGACTTGATGAAAACTCTCTGAACCTTGATTCCGCTCCCAGCGGAATTCTAACCACCTCAGCATTAGGAAACAACGCGGCCGCATAAAATAAGTGATGACCGCGCTTCATGGTTTGCCCAAGATTTCTAACTCTGTGATCCTCCCTTACCGCTTCAGCGAAATTTATGCCACGGCCGCGCTTTTGTGACGCTGACAACGTTCCCAATTGAGTTCAAATTCATCTCTCTGAACTTCAAGTCTGCGTCCGTCCTCAGTATTCCGCCTTAGCGGAAGGGCTTACGCTGCAACGTAAAACTGGCGTTGTCAGCGCTTCAGTTGAGTTCATGACTTGTGCAAGTTTGGCTCATTTTTAAGTTCTTTTTGGCATCTTTGCTTCATTTTGACCAAAACCTGCAAATAAGCACCTTGAGTTAGTTTTCGGGAATACCTTAACGCATTTTTGCCCCAAAACCTAAGCAAAAGAGAGTAAATAGTGCTTAAAATCCCTAGTTATCAACTCCCCCAAACTTAAGTTTGTGCTTGTCCTCAAGCAAACAAGGTAATTCCCACCTCCACAAGAAAAAGAAAGTAGAATTTCAGATGTCCTAAAGTAACTTCATCAAGCTTCAATTGGGACTAACAATTACCCTCGACACAAATGCATTATTGACAACATTATGCAATGACTTTCTGAGTTCCATAGATCTAATTTGACACAAAAGCTTCAAGCGTTGACTCAATTCATCAAAGAGATTCTCTCTCTCGCGTAGGTCACTGTGGATCCCAGACTCTTTCTCCTCTACTCTCCATGAGCTCATCTCACCGTAAAGAATGTACGCTCAAAATCGGGATTGTCAAGAAGTGTGCTCATCACTCTCAAAAGAATGCCACAAGTCCGGCTCTAAGTACTATAGGCTTGCCCCTCATGTAAATAACCACTAATGTAAGCTCACTCAACTTGAAATCCTATAGGGCTTTAACGGGATGTAATGAAGGCTTTTTGGATCAAATTCGGACATAATGAACTATGATTGTATCATCTTTCCTTAAGAACTCCATTTTCACAATTCGGCTCATGTTTTCTTGACTATTTGAGTCATTTTCTTCTTCCTTGGGGGAATTTAGAAAGACACATTGTCACTTTTTCTTCTATTTGACGCTCATTTTTCTCCTTTTCTCACCATTACAAGCCTTGCAACATTGTTTCATTGAATCCTTTCACCCTTTACTTTTCTTTTTGACTTGTTTCTTTTTGGCTTTTCATCCTTTTCTTTGCCTTTTCTTCTCATCGATTCTTTTTGTTCTTTGAACCTTTCATCACTTTGAATTTCCTTGTCTCTTCCCCAAACTTATGTTTTTGACTATTGTTCATCATGAATGCTTAGGAAAGATTGGGTGCCAAGAGAGGGTCATTATAGAACGGATGATGGCTTGTAATGCGATTTTTGAACGAAAAGGCTTAGGCTCAAAGGGGTTGAATAAGGATGTTATAATGGTAGGTTGTGGAAGTCTTCAAATTCAAATGGGACCAAGGAGAGCCTATAATCACTTCTCAAGTCGAGCTACACTTAGGATTTCGCCTAGAAAAATATTCGGGGCAAGTTCTAGACTTGTTGGCACTGCACTTGGGATTGCAATTCAAAACTCCACCTCTCAAGCCACGGGATTGTTAAAGAGAATAGAGTCGAAGGCCCAAAACAACCTTAGCTTAGATTGAAAACTCACATATTTCTACAAACACCACTTGATGACAATTTTAGACAACTTAAGATTCTAATGGTCACAACTAGAGCTAGTCTCGTCTACAACTTGTCTCTAACCATGAGGTCAAAGGTAAATATGTTGTTGCCAAGTGAAACTTACTTGAGTTACATTTATTCCTTACTACCATATAAAAGAAAAACATACTCAATCCCTTAAGAAGGTCGTCATGCTATCCATCGTAGGGAAGAGACACCCGGTTCACACAATTTCCACCCTTTGAAAGAACCGTGGCATTAAGACAACTAAAGGCTTATTGATCACGAAAAAGTAAAAAGAAGCTATAAGTTCAAAAAGAAGCTATTAAAGGAAATAAGAAGCTAAGCTATTAAGAAAAATTGTAAAAGAAGTTATAAAGTAACAATACGAAAAGTAAAGTGAATATGTACAATAGGGGATTAAGACGAATATACATAAGAGGGGAATGAATATATACATAGAAAGGTAACTTTATATACATACCAAAGATAAAAAGTACGAAAGTAAAGTACGAGAAATAGAAAATAAAGAAAGGAAAATAGTGTCAAGAGTTATTACATACCAAAATCATCCAAATATCCAAATCACCAAAATAGGCCACCCCTCCCCCCCCAAATTAAGAATTAGCATTTCCATCAATGCTAAATGCAAAAATAGAATAAAGAAAGGGTAGAGAGTAAAGAGAAAACTCCCTAAAATGCATATGTCTGCATAGGAGTTGGGTCAATTGGTGGGTCGATAACTGGGTCCTGTGGCTGGGCTGATGCATCTCCCTCGGGGTCCTCCAGTTGGATCTCCAAATCCTCAGTCTGGGGGATCACTATCCTCCTCACAAGCTCACTAGTGGCCTCATGATCTGGCATCTGCGATGGATGTGTTGTCTGAGCTGCCGGGGCAGGCACTCCTATGAGTAGATCATGGGGGATATCACCCGTTGTAGTGAGCTTGGACACCTCCTTCTTCAGGTCATCCTGGCTCTTCCGCATCTTCTTTACCTGTTTTCCCAAGGACTTGATTTCTTTCTCATGTGTGCCCATGGACTCTAGAATCTTCTTTTGGTTTTCACCTAAACTCTTCAAAGTCTCCTCCAATGATAGAGGTAACAGGATCTGGGCTGGGGCTGCTACGGCACTGGATAGAGCAGATAGCTTTGATGCAGCTACCTGCAACCTATTGTTGATGCCGGCCAATGTTTGGTTTACCCTCAGAGTAGTCTGAGGGTAAGCTGAAGAAGAAGGCACTGAGGTAGGAATGGAGGCAGATGGTCTAGAGGGAGGATGTGGCATGGCAGTAGAAGACCCCTCAACAGTAAATGGATCTGAGCCTGTGGCCACCACCCCTGGCTTTACAGACTGGCCAGTGGGAGCGGTGGCTTTGCTCTTGGATTTGGGGTTGTCCGGCCTTGCAAGCTGTACCAGAAAAATGGCTTCTTTGGCTTGACCTTGGTGTCATAGTCCCTTCCCTCTACTCCCTGGTCCTGGAAGTACATAGTAAGGAAGTTTGGGAAGGGATATGAATGCTCACCTTTTCTGATCGTCTTGTTAATCACCCTGGCCATAATATTCCCGACATTGATCGGGAACCCCGCCATAATCTCCCCCACAATAAGAGCACGAGAATTTGACATGTCACTGTCATGAGTAGTGGGGTCAATCCTGCTGCATACAAATGTGGCCCATCCCTTTGCCTCAAACTCAAAGTGTTCCCGAGGATAGGAATCCCTGTTGGCAGCCACGCTGGAGTAGTCCTAGGAATAGAAATCACAAAGGCTAGCCAAGGGCGAGCTAACTCATCCAGCTCCACCTTCTCCATATATAGGGTCTCATATTCATCATTGAACTAAACATAGTCATTGAGAGCTTTGCCATTGAATATAATCTTCTTGTTGCGGACTTTGGTCAGGTATGTGACATGTTTGATGTGGGCGACATCAGCATAGAACTCCTTGACCACAAACTCATTGGCCTCTGGCAAGCTGCTGGTGAAGAACTTCCACCCCACTCTCTCGTTGAAGTGCTTTTTAACATTTGGGTTGTGGGGTAGAAGGTCCCGCTCAATAAAAGCCCTCTCCAATGTAAGTGACCTCTGAGGCCACCACTCTCTGAATTTATGATAAGCTTTCTCACTCACGAACCGATCTTGCCATACTACTGGGTTTCGAGATCTCACTAACCCCCCTGTCTGAGTGTCACCACCCCTCCCGTCATCCGGGGCATCATCATCACTATCGATATGTACATGGGCAGGTGCGGTAGAGGGAGCTCCTGTACTGAGGGCCGGACGAGGTGGAGAATCACTGAGTCCCAAGCTATCTGAAGAGACGAATACAAAAGTTGACTCATTTATAAGGCGTCGGGGTTGAGACTATGCCTCCTCTTGAGCTTGGCCAGTTGCCCCCTCCCCCCCCCCCCCCCCCCCCCCCCCAAATTTCTAGAGAGGGGACATACTCGCTAGTCTGTGAGGTGTCGGGAGTGGGCCTCCAGAGAGTTTTCTTGTTTCCAATTATCCTTCTAGGGGCTATAAGTGCAGTTGGTTATTTTCCTCGTCTCCTTCCCCCTGATGATTCACCCCTTCCGGGTTGTTTATCTTGGCTACCTCTAGATCGAACCATTGTCTGCAAACATAGTCAGTGAAAGCTCATTAACATTTGGTAATCAATGAAACATTAGATGTAAGCAGAAATAGGTTGCAGAAGTTCAAACAACTGGACCGCTGTCAGCGGAAAAAGAAGCGCTACAGCGGACAGGCCACCGCTGACAGCGGGAAATGGGGTGCAGACGCGAGAGGATGGGGATAAGACTACCCCATCTCTGAATGTACTCACCGCTGACCGCGGAAAATTAGGCGCGATCGCGTAAGCTCCACCGCTGACAATAGAAAAACGAATGCGGCCGCGGAATCATTATCACACTTCTCTGAACTTTGTTCCGCTGTCCGCGAAAAAAGAACCACGGCCGCGTAAATCTGGCCACTGACAACGGAAATTCCAGCACGACCGCGTAAAATAGGCCAATTCAAACTTAACAAAAGCACATCACTGCTGACCGCGGAATTTAGGCCGCGGTCGCGGAATTCAAACAAAACAGGTACTGAGGAAAGGCTTCAGAACTAGGGTTCATGCTTATCAACAATATGGCAATTATAGAGAAAAATTAAACACCCCAACCCCCATTAGGAATCAAAAAATAATAACCCATTCATTTTTATCACTATTTAAGTATGTTTAGGATTCTAGGTCTATAATAACTCTAACTAGAAAGAAAAAGTAGAAAATAAGAAAACAAAAGAGGGAGAACTAAAATTAAAGCTAAGAATTTGATCATACCAGGAGCTAGATTTGATGTAGGAATGAAACTTGTTAGATGAGATGAAGTTTAGATGCACAAGAGTGGTGATAAACAGTGAAAAAGGGGTGCTGTGAAATGCTAGGGTGTGAAAAGTGTAAAAGGAGGAGGGCACCCCAATTTATACTAAAACCCTAGGCACACACCGACTTACTTGGCGCGGCCGCGGAATTTCATCGCAATCCGCGCTTTCCTTTTTCTGAAGAGCTGAAGCTTTGATGCCACCGCTGGGAGAGAAAAAAGGGTCGCCTCCGCGGAACAAGGGCCGCTGACTGCGAAAAACTGACCGCTGACGCGGAATAAACTTCAGAGAGTTACATTTTTGAGTTTCACAAGTCTGCTTTCGCTGAACTATTTCGCCCCCACGTAAGTCCTACCGCTGACCGTGGAATTTTGAGCGCGACAACGGTTCAGTGCATACTTAGTCAATTTTCTCCAGTATGTGTCCTGCACTGCGTCAAACAATTCCTACACAAATCTCACAACTAGTCAGTCCAAAAGAGCCTAATCTAAGAAGAAAGACGAAAAGGAAAGGAAAAATCACTTGTTTTGCCTCCCAAGAAGCGCATGATTTAACGTCGCGACACGACACAAGTACCATCATCATTGAAACTTTATCAAAGCCACCATGTGGCTGTCATCAAACTTCCCCAAGTAATGCTTCACACGATGCCCATAAACCTAGAAGATTTAACCATTTTTGCTCTTCAAGTCAAGAGCACCAAAAGGTGTTACATGCACTACCTCAAAGGGACCACTCCATTTGGACTTTAGCTTGCCCAGGAAACAGACGCAACCGGGAGTTGAAGAGAAGGACCAAATCACCCTCTTTGAATTCTTTGCTTCTGGCATATTTATCATGCAAATATTTCATTTTCTCTTTGTACAATGATGAGCTTGAATAGGTATGAAACCGAAATTCGTCAAGCTTATTGAATGTTCTACCTGGAGACTTGCTGCAATATTCCACTCAAGATTTAACCTCTTCAAGGCCTACAATGATTTATGTTCTAGCTCAACCGGCAAGTGACACACTTTTCCAAACACCAACCGGTAAAAAGGCTATGCCCAATAGGGGAAGACTGCGGTAAAAGGATGTCCGTCTGACATACCGATTGGAGTCTTAAATGCATTCCAATAAGCCCATAACGCATCATCTAGCTTCCTTGAACAATCTGTTCTATTGGCATTAACAGTTTTGGACAAAATGCTCTTGATTTCCCTGTTTGAAACCTCCACTTGCCCACTATCTTGGGGATGATAAGGGGTAGAGACCTTGTGATTGACACTATATTTAGCAAGCAAAGTATCAAATGCCTTGTTACAGAAATGAGACCCCCCATCACTTGTAATTGCCCGAGGCGTCCCAAACAGTGTGAAAATTTTCTTCTTGAGAAAAGCTACTACACTCCGGCCTTCATTGTTGGGCAAAGCCACAGCTTCAACCCACTTTGATACATAATCAACATCCACAAGAATGTAAGTATTGCCACACGAACTAACAAAACGGCCAATGAAATCTATGCCCCACACATCGAAAATGTCAACTTCATGAATAGTTGTGAGGGGAATTTCATCCTTCTTTGATATTCCTCCAGCTCTTTGACACTCATCACATCTCTTTACAATCTCACTGCGTCTCTATACAAGATTGGCCAATAAAAACTACAACTCAGAACTTTGGAAGCAGTCCTTGCCCCACCATGATGACCACCGTAGGGAGAGGAATGACAAGAATCAAGTATGCTCATTTTCTCCTCCTCTGGGACACACCTACGAATCACTCCGTCATTGCAAATCTTGAACAAGTAGGGCTCATCCCAATAATAGTCCAAATTGTCCCGTTTGAGTTTCTTCCTTTGGTTAGAAGAGAGCTCACACGGGACAATGCCGGTAACAATGAAATTGGCAACATCCGCAAACCAAGCCATATCATTCATAGAAACCGAGAGGAGTTGCTCATCCGAAAAAGCATCATTAATTTCAATACCATCTTTTGGCCTCCCTTGCTCTTCTAGCCGGGACAAATGATCCGCAACCTAATTTTCACTACCTTTTCTATCAATAATCTCGAGGTCAAATTCTTGAAGCAACAAAAACCATCTCATCAGTCTAGCTTTGGAGTCCTTCTTTACCATCAAATACCGGAGCGCCGCGTGATCGGTGTAAACAATCACTTTGACACCCATGCGATAAGGCCTAAATTTCTCCATTGCGAACACAATTGCCAACAATTCCTTTTCTGTCATTGTATAATTAACCTGTGCATCGTTCATAGTTTTGCTTGCATAGTACCCCAGGTGAAATATCTTGTTCACCCGTGTGATGACCCAAAGGATCATCTTATGGATTAAGACTCAATTTCAGGACCATTAGCCTTAAAAGATAAATTTTATTTACCTCAACTTGTGTGCGCAATCCGGGCATGAAACCAGAAAGCTTTTTATGTGAAATAATAATTTTTAGAGTTAAAAATTTTGGTTTTAGTTGACTTTGGTAAATATTTTTAGTAAACAGACCAGGATATATGTTTCGACGGTCCCGGGAGGTCCGCAGTAAAATATGGGACTTGGGCATATGCCCGGTTGAATTTCGAGGTCCCTAGCTTTAGAAATCAATTTTTGAAGAAATTTTTTTTGCTGGATTTTTAAGGAAATAAAAAAGTGAATCAATGTGTGAACTCGTTGGTATCGGGCCCGTTTTTTGATTCCAGAGCCCGGTACAGGGTTATTATGACATTTATATCATATCTCTGAAATTTGGTGAGGATCAAAGTTGGTTTGACGTGATCCAGACATCCGGTTAAGAAATAGTGAAATTGAAGTGTTCTTGAGAAAAATATGAGTTTTGAGGTTGAATTTGTAGTTTTAAATGTTATTTTTGTGATTTGATCGCATGAGCAAGTACGTATGATGTTTTTAGACTTGCGTGCATTTTTGGTTCGGAGCCCCGAGGGCTCGGGTGAGTTTCGGATAGACCACGGGGTGTTTAAAATTAGAAAAATTTCATAGCTGGTGTCTGGTGTCTGTCCAGGCCCCTGATCTCGCATTTGCGAGTTCAGGCTTCGCAAATGCGATGTTAACATGCATGGTAATTGCGAGACATTTCATCGCAAATGCGAACCAGGCCTGGGAAGGCCATCCTCACAAATGAGAGATTTACTTCGCAAATGCGAAGACTGCCCAGCACGGATAGAAATTGCAAATGCGAAGGCAACAAAGTTTTTGAAGGATTCGCAATCGCAATTGCGATAACAACCTATTAAGTAGGATTTAAGACGAGATTTTCACCCATTTTTCAATTCTTTCAAACCCTAAACCTCCATAGACAATTTTTCAAAGACCCAAACTTCTCCTGTCACGCCCCCAAACTAGGGGAGGCACGACTGGCACTCGATACTGTATTTGATCGAGTT
>ML281908.1:0-71310 GCA_005239495.1 Nicotiana undulata | reverse complement strand
GAAAATCAAGCAAAACTCAAATGGAACAATGATCCATCAACAAAAATATGTGAAGGAATTGCTAAAAAGATTTTAAATGGAAGACTCAAAAGAAATTGACACCCCCATAGCCATAACTACAAAATTAGATGTGGATGAACTTGGTTCATCCGTTGATCAGAAGCTATACAGAGGAATGATTGGGTCTTTATTATATCTCACTGCCAGCAGACCTGATATTGTGTTAAGTGTAGAACTGTGTGCTAGGTTTCAGGCAAATCTAAATGAGTCCCATCTAACTGCAGTGAAGAGAATTCTGAGATATCTGAAAGGCACTACTGATTTATGACTTTGGTATCCTAAAGGTAGTAATTTCGACCTTATAGGATATGCTGTGTAGATTATGCAGGTTTCCTGGTTGACAGAAAAAGTACTTCAGGCATGGCTCACTTTTTGGGCTCCTGCCTTGTGTCTTGGACCACCAAGAAACAAAATTCAGTAGCCTTGTCCACTGCTGAGGCTGAATATGTGGCTGCAGCCTCATGCTGTGCTCAGTTGCTATGGATCAAGCAACAACTCATGGACTTTGGTATAGAGGTTGGATGCATTCCTATTTTATGTGACAACACTAGTGCAATTAGTATGACGAAGAACCCGATTCATCATAAAAGAACTAAGTACATAGATGTTAGACACCATTTCCTAAGGGATAACTATGAAAAAGGAATGATCTCAAACAAATTTTGTGCTACTGACAAACAAATTGCAGATATCTTTACTAAAGCACTGAGTAGGGAGCATTTTGAGAGAAACCGGCTTGAATTAGGGATGATTAAGATCACCTAATTGAAAAACAAAAAAAAACAAATTGGCTAGAAATACTGATATAGATAATTAACCAGCTAATTATTGCTCAGTATCATGACTTTACTGCCATACTCTCTTGCCATGTATTAATATGATTCCCTGGTTGCTAATGATGTTTTTCTATCTTTGTAAATTGAGAAAAATTAAAGACTTTAACACGATGAACCTGGTTCATCACTCCTGGTTCATCTGACTGACAAGGTACGTGCTCATATCCATATACTTATTGAAATAATTATAGTCACACGTGAGCAGGACTCTATCTATATTTGGTTCATTTCAAATTCTATGTACTTATCCTAACATGAACCAGTTCCAAAGAGTCCCATCGTATCTTAATTAGCCTAGATTTAGGGATTCCTAACCGTCTAATCAATGACACCCCTACAACGATTAGACTCCCACTTGACTAATAAATCTGTCCGTTGTAAAATTAATGACCACATCTTTAAAAGGCCATCATTACCTCCCCTCTTTAAAGGCATAACCGTCGAACCTAGTTCTTCATTCCTCTCAAACCAAATCTGATCAAATTTCTTCTCTTCCAAATTCTTCATAAAAATGTCTTCACCACCCCCTGCTTCATCTTCCTCCACCAACCCTGATTATGGGGACGATAATTCTAGTTCTAATTCTCCATCAGTATACAGTTCACATTCTCCAGCCAGATCTTCAACCCCCCAAAAGCCTCCAGTTCATTAAACCTACTCCTGAACCTACACCTAACCCTACTTCAACCCCAGGGCACATAGAGTGAATGTTTTGGCCAGAAAATCAGTTGCTTCTGGTTCTCGTGCCAAATTTTTGGAAGAAATACTTCAAGCTAGCAAGGTCCAAGATTCTGAATCCTCCAGTGAATCCTTCAAATCCGCTAATGAGGATGAAGCACCAGGTTCATCTTACACTGAACATGGAAATCT
The DNA here is from genome assembly GCA_005239495.1 of Nicotiana undulata. Lineage (NCBI taxonomy): Eukaryota > Viridiplantae > Streptophyta > Magnoliopsida > Solanales > Solanaceae > Nicotiana > Nicotiana undulata. The sequence goes on along the minus strand of ML281908.1, from coordinate 69,544 downwards.
TGAAGTTGGTTCTGCAACTAATATGGCTGAAAACAAATTTGTTTTGGTTGGGTCGATTGTGGATGTAGAGGTACCGGATAGGCGGAGAAAACTTGGTAAAAATATAAACCTTAAGAGAGAGGGGGAAGGGAGCTCAGTAAGGGGATCTGGGGAGGACGGTGCCACTCTGGCTATTTGTGGACCCGCTCTTGTGATTGATGAGGAAGGATTCACAGCTTTAGGGGAAAGCAGTAGCAGGTATGGAGAATCTACAACAATCAGTAGATGAACCTGGTTCATCTATTGAGGAGACGTTAGCTAAGATGATGAGGAAGTTGGGGGAGTCCTATAATCCTAAAAAGAAGAGAACTCCAAAGTCCAAGAAGGCTAATACCCCAGTTCCAACAAAGAAGAGGAAAGCTTCATTATCTGTTGATGCTCCTGCCCCAAAGATTCGTACTACTAGAAGTGTTGTTAGGAAAGAAGAAGAAGAATTGGAAATAGCTCTTAGAGAGAGCAAAAAGAAGAAGGCTGCCAAGGGAAAGGCAAAAGTTGGAGAGCCTATTGAGTCAGTTCCTGTTGATGACGATGCGATGGACCTGGTCCATCATGAGGAGCAGCCTGCTCCAGTTGTGGTTGAGACACCTAAACCCAAGAAAGCTAAGGCTTCTTCCAAGAAGTCAGCATCTGTGTCTGCCACACCCTCAACCATTGCAAAGTGGACCAGGTTTGAGTCAAAGAAAGTCAAGATTGCTGATGATGAGGAATGAAGTTGAGGAGAAGAGGAAGAGTCTGGTGAATAGACTGACAAACTCAGCATGTTTGGAAAGCGTACTATCTTGAAAGGAAAGCTGCTTAGAGACCTTGAGGAATTAGGGATGATTTTCTTGATGGATACCCTGGATGTGCAAGGGTGGAAGGACATGGTTCTTCACCTTGAAGGAAGGCTGACTACAAATGAGTTGGTTGAATTTATGGTCAACGCAGTTGTCAAGGATGCCAGGGTATGTACCTGGGTTCAATGAGTTGAAATCTTGTTTGATGCAAAGGAGTTAGGGGAGATACTGAATATCCCTGCTGAGGGTTATGATGATTATTCTAGGCAAAGATGGCCTAATCTGGATGGTATGTCCTCAGCTCTCAACATCACCAGGTTTTTATGTGAAAATGAACAAGAACCTGAGCCCAGGGCAGTATTCAAGAGCGAGATGCGAGCTTAGCACAAACTGTTCTTTGAATTTGTGATCAAGTTTCTGCTGCCAAGAGAAGAGCAAAGGCACATTGCCAGCTACATGGACCTCACGCTTATGGAATGCTTGTACAGGGGTAAGAAAATCAATTGGCCTGCTTTCATTATCCAGCTTTTGTACAAAGTTGTGAATGGAGCCAAGGCACATGCTATACCATATGGATTTATTATGACTGTTGTGCTTTTCCACTTCAAGGTTCCAGTGAAGAAAGCTGAAATGGCTACTGCTAAGGACTTCTTTGGGAAGAATACGCTGCTGGCCTATGATTATATTGTTAATATTCCTAAGGATGAACCTGGTTTATCCAGGAAACAACCTGTCAATAGCAAGGTTCGGTCACTTGTGCAGGAAGGTGAGATAAAGGATGCAGAGATCCTTTGATTGAAATCTCGCCTTATTGAGGTTGAAGCTGAGCGGGATGCTCTCAGAACTGAACTAGACAAAGAGAAGGAGAAGAATGTGGGTGTTCTTCAACAAATGCTTTCCCTTCTTCAAGCCAAGACCACAACCTCATCTGCCCCTTCCAAGCCGTAGGAGTCCAGTGCCACCAAAACCTCTTCAATGCCTAGTTTGGGATTTTATCTTGTTCTGTTTTTTTGTTCTGCTCATGGTTGCGACTGTTTTTTATTCATTTTGTGTATGGTGCTTGATCTATGATCTAATCAATGAATTTGCTTTTTGGTTATTGATTATGTCTCAGTTTCTTAAATAGCTTACATTTGATTGGGTTTTTTTGATGATTAATCATGCTTTGCACCTGTAGTTGCCTCAATGGCCATGAGTAGTTGTTAATAATTCAGGTAAGTTTATCATTTTGAAACTTTTCGATGATGCCAAAAGGGGAAAGATATGTGCTTACAATTTTTTGTATTTATAACCTAATGAACCTGGTCTCTCTATGATAAATGCTTAAAGAACTTTACAAAGTGTCTATGTTGTATTGAAGTATGTACAGGATTAAGCACAGAGTTTGTCATCATCAAAAAAGGGGAATTTGTTGAACCAAGTCACTCCATGGTTTTGAAGATTGACAAATGCCTACCTAGTTGAACCAGGTCCATCAGGGCAAACATAATCAAACAGACCCATTGGCACAAGAAGCGTTCATGCACAGGAGATAAACATGATCTGTGAATTATCTGTGAACTAAGAGGTTGTCTCCTAAAGCGAAAAGGTTGAAAAGTGATAAGAAAATAGAATTCGAATTCAGCGAGGACAGAAACAACGAGGAAGTTGAGATGAACACAAACTCTTCCACCAAGGAAGAGTTGCACTAGAACTGAACAACAATATCTCAACTACTGGCACTATAAAATGTTGAAGCATTCATGCTGAAGAATTGATCGCACAAAGACAGAAGTGAAACAAGAACTGAAAGCAAAATTACAAAAGCAATTTTGCAAGCAGAATCCTTGTGCGACACAAAAGCTACTTGAACCAACTAGAAGAACCAATTCCATTTGTTATCTTTTGAGTCTAGTGGTTTGTAGTAGTTGATTGAATATTGTATCTTTCAGCTTTATCTAGAAGCAATTGTAATAGGTACACACTGTTCAAGTTAGAGCTAACTTGAAGTCTGTCGCAATTAGCTAGAGGCTAGTTTGCCACAAAGGGATTAGAGTTAGTCCTTAGGTTTACAAAAGAGTTTATTTTGTAAATGTTGTTTGGATCAGAGTGGTAGTGAAGAGTTTGGGAAAATTCTACTGAGAAGTAGGTCGTGGTTTTTTCACCTTTTGAGCAAGGTGTTTTCCACGTAAAATTGTTGTGTTCTTTAATTTCTGAAATTACTTTTCCGCAAACAGTAGAAGTTGGAACACCAAGAAGAACCAGGTTCTTCTATAGAGACAACACTCGAAACTTGGACACCACACAAATCACCCCCCCCTTTTGTGTGGTATTGAAGTATAAAACATCAAGTACATATCTAATTATGATAAAGAATACTATTGGTACAACTGTATAACGACCTAGTACGGATTTGTACTATCTTTTGCATACCTTATCAGTCCTAACCACGTGTCCTTGGGAATTTCTTGTTTTTCCATAACGGTCATCGATTTTGCACAGCTTTGAGGTAGACCGTGATAGGCCTTCGAGGTTCTCTCTCGAGGTACGCATTTTGAGGTCGAACTTTAGAATCTACTTCGAGCCTCTCGAGCTCGAGCTCGGAATGCCATAGAGACCTCGATATTGGGACCCCCGATATGGACTGTATAAAGATAATCCCCGCATTTCTTAAAATGAAATGATAAGAAACGATTTGAACTTTTCGACCCTTCGATATCCCAGGCATGATGTAAGTCACGTGAGGTCAGCGATTGGTTTGATGGAAAGGTTGTGTAGAGGTCACATCTGCACAGTTCTCAAAAAACCGTAAATCAATAACGGCTATTGGCCATCCTTTTAAATTCCCCAGCACGCTTGATTGACCCCTATAAATACTTCAGCCTTTCACTTTTTATGCTTTTACTTTCTACAACATCTTTACTAACTTTTGTCTACATTCATCCTTTTTCTGTGTTCATATCTTAACCAGTTTCTTCTGCTCATTCTAAAATTTCACAACAAACATGGAAAAAACATCTAAGACAGTTCCCCAAAAGGAGAAAGCCAGAGTAAAAGCCCTAAGCCTAGAGAGAGAGGCTCTGGCGATTTTCCTTGCGTCTAGAGAGAGAAACAGCTTCCATGGCCTCGCCGGCCGGTGACCAGCCATGGTTTTCGGCTGGTCTGCCTCCCACGACCCTTGCACAGCCCCCCTCAACCACAAACATCAATACCCAGCCGTTAAACTACTCAAATATTCTCAAACCAGTAGTTTTGAATGCTGCCATGCATACGTCCAATTCAAAAATCAACATTGTCGAGCCAATTTCGATCAAATCTGTTGAATTTCTTCATGGGAAACCTTTAATCACGTGGACTGAAGATGAAGTGGAGCGGATGAACATTATTGAAGGATTACAATATGCTGTAATTGGTAAGTTTTCTTATGGATGGCCTGATATTCAAGAAATACGTAAAATCCTTCCTACTCAATGTGGGATTAAGGGTGCTTGTAGTATTGGATTGTTTAGAGATCGACATGTCTTAATTAGACTTACTTTATTGGAATATTTTGCAAACCTTACGTCCAAAGTTGCGTACTATTTGCAAGCTAAGGATGGGTATACATATCAGATGCGACCTTTAATTTATGTTACAAAGTTTAAACTTGGCGAGGAGACTCCTAAGGTGATGGCGTGGATTTCTTTTCCAAACTTACTACCTACATTCTTTGTGAAGGAGTGTTTGTTCTCTTTGGCTTCAGCAGTTGGGATCCATTTGCACTTGGATTTGGCTACTGTCATAAGACTAGGCCAAGTTGTGCTCGAGTTAAGGTTCAAGTTGATCTATTAGATGAATTGCCTTAGGCTGTGAGGATGGACATCAAGAATGAGCATACTGGGAAGGTTAGGACTGAATGGGTCAAGGTGCAATACGATTATATTCCTAAGTATTGTAAAGAATGTAAAGTACAAGGACACAATGAGGATACTTGTTGGAGGATGCACCCTGAGTTGTTTGTTGAACAAACTGATAAGAGCAAGAAGGATGATGATGTCGCAAGGGGTAATGTCAATAACAAAAGGAAGAATCCTATCATGATTTTGTCAAGTGGTAAAGTAGTAGGGAATGTAGATGAACAATGGAAAGAGGTCAGGGATAATCGAGTGAAATCTGGGAATAAACAAGTAGTAGATCATGCTCAAACTGGGAAGGAAATTATTCCAGTTGTTCCAAGAGATACACAACAGGTTCATGACAATGGAGGCAGGCAAATTGTTCCAGTTGAGAGGGTGGTTAGTCAGCAAATTCAAACGGCAAATAAGTTTGTTGCCTTGGTGGTTCGAGATGATGAAGTTGAGGATGTGGGTGACAAGCAGCTTGCAATAATGGACAAGAACAATGTTATTAATTCATATCCTAATCCTAGCGTGACTGGTAAACAACTAAATGTCACAGCACCTAAGTTTACACCTACTTCACCTAGGACTAGGACATCACAAGGGCAAGAAGCAACAAAGAATCCAATCACTGTTCAGGAGATGGGGAAAGAGTCTACTAATCAATGGGTGAATAGAACTTTCAGTGTTAATGTAGCCATGAATCAGTCATGTCAAGAGATTCCAAGTCAATCTAATAAAGTCGAAGCAAGGGCTGAATTGGAAGTGATCAAGAAGAGGATTAATTTAACTACTGGCAGTCTATGGGTGGATCAAGAAGAGGATGATCATGACGAGGGTGATTTATCTGAAGGTTTTGAGGATGGAACAAATGATAACATGAATGAAGAGGATGATGTACAAGGTAAAGAGGTCAGTGTCAATGAGAATTTTAACAAGGGAGATATCTCTAACACTGGAAAAGCTATTCTCGACAGTGAAATTGCCAAGGAAATCACTGGATCAAGCTCCAAGATCCAAGTGATTAATACTAGCCTTAAACCACTTTTGAGCCCTAACCCTAACCCTAACCCTAACCCCACTACTAATACCACTCATGACTCAAACCATATCCACAGCCCTACTCCACAAAATCATATCATTCCAGCACCTAATATACCTAATCTTGAACATGATGGAGGAGATGAAAAGAGGGAATTGGTTGACATTGTCCCATCTCTTGCGTCACTAGATATGAGGGTGAAAGATGTTGGGGCTCAATATACTGAAACAATCACAAGAGAGAAGATGAACGAGGAGAAGGAGATGATCAGCCAACATAATACTACTCAGGTTCAAGTGCTAGAAGACCACAAAGAAGTGGAGGAAAAAGAAAAGACTTGGATGCTGAATCATCAGCACAAAATTTTAAGAATGTTGCAAGACAAGGAGATTTATCTCCTAGATCATGGAGAGAGGAAGGTCAGCAGGTAGGGGTAGAAAGAAGAAGGAAGGTCCTCAAGGTTCTCAAGCACCACCTGGGGTCCAAACAAGGAGAACACTGTCCAAAAATCAATAGTCATCATGAATGCTCTTATATGGAATATCAGGTCAGTGAACACACAAAGAGCTTTTGAAAGGATCATTACAATGCAAAGACAATATCATTTTGATTTTATTGGATTGATGGAACCCATGCAACAAAGCAAGAAGATAGAGAAGTATCGAAGGCAAATTGGTTTGGAGCAGGCAATTGTAAATACATCTAACAAAATATGGGCATTTGCAGATGGTAAATTTGATGTTATTGTGGAGATTGATGCAGTGCAACAATTATCTTTGAAGCTGTATGACACTGAGGAGGATAAGGAATTCATGCTGACACTTGTTTACGCTCAATGTGATCACATAGAGAGAATAGAACTGTGGGACTCTTTGTATTATATGGCTAGGGACATGACAATTCTATGGCTTGTAGGTGGGGATTTTAATGTCATTTGGGATGAAGAGGAGAAATATGGTGGACTACCAGTGTCTCTGAATGAAGTTGATGATTTTGGTCACTGTTTTAACACTTGTAATCTTATGGATTTGGGATTCAAAGGAAGCATATACACATGGTGGAATGGGAGAGCTGAAGAAGATTGCATTTTCAAAAGATTGGATCGGGTGTTTGCTCATCTTGAAGCGCAACAATTATGGCCAGGCTTGGAGGTTTCTCATTTGTCAAAGATTGGATCGGATCATAGGCCACTATTATTGCAGTATAAAGGAGATACTATGCCTATTAAAAAGAGCTTCAAGTTCTTAAAATTTTGGACTGATCATGACACATTTAAGGCAGTGGTCAAGGAGAACTGGACTGCTGATTTCCATGCCAATCCTTACACTTTGTTTAATCACAAGATAAAGAAGTTGAAGACTGCTTTAACTACCTGGAGCAAGGCAACATTTGGTGATATCTTTCAGAAGATATCTAGCCTCAAGGAAGTGGTTCACGTACATGAAAATCAATTCGAATTACATCCTACGTTAGCCAATAGGGAGAGACTGCACAAGGTACAAGCTGAATTGTTTAAATTTTTAGCTTTGGAGGAGAAGTTTTGGAAACAAAAATCTGGAATGACTTGGTTTTCTGATGGTGATCGAAATACCAAATTTTTCCATGCTCATGTTAATGGTAAAAGGAAGAGGCTGCAATTGAAGAGGATCAAAAACAATGAAGGTTTATGGGTAGAGGATAAGGCAGATTTATCAAACGAGGCAGTGAAGTTTTTTGAGGCTCAATTTCGTGAAGATTCAATACCTAGATCCTTTGATATAATTGATCACGTGCCCAGGATGATTGAACAAGAACAAAATGCAATCTTAACGAGGCATCCTACACGAGATGAGGTAAAGAAGGCAGTGTTTGGATTGAATGGCGATAGTGCTGGAGGACCGGATGGTTTCAATGGGAGTTTCTATCATGCTTGTTGGGATATCATAGGGGATGGCGTGGTGAAAATGGTGAAAGCTTTCTTTAATGGGCATGAATTACCTAGGTTTATCACACATACAAACCTAGTGTTATTGCAAAAGAAGAAAGATGTTGCGACATTCTCAGATATGAGGCCAATTAGCTTGAGCAATTTTATAAACAAGGTGTTCTCCAGAGTCATACATGAAAGGTTAGTTCCTCTTTTACCTAATCTTATATCGGATGAACAAGCTGGATTTGTTAAAGGTAGAAGTATTATAGAAAATATCTTGTTGACACAAGAGATTATCACTGACATAAGGTTGAGAACTAAGGCAGGCCCCAATGTTGTAATGAAGTTAGATATGATGAAGGCGTATGATAGACTATCATGGCTCTATTTGACAAAAACTTTAAGGAAGATGGGGTTTGATGAGATGTTTATTGGGTGGGTTTTTGGTATTGTTTCGAACAATTGGTACTCAGTTCTTGTGAATGGCCAACCTAATGGTTTCTTTAAGTCGTCAAGAGGAGTTAAACAAGGTGATCCACTCTCCCCTACACTCTTTATTTTGGCTGCTGAGGCACTCTCCAGGGGCTTGAACTCACTACACAAGGTGCCTTATTTTCGAGGTTTTGGTTTACCTAAATTGAGTCCTAAGATAAATCACCTTGCATATGACGATGATACAATTATTTTCTCATCATCTGATGAGTTTTCACTAAGGTTGATTATGGGAGTACTGACAACATATGAGGAAGCATTGGGGCAATTGATAAACAAAGGGAAATCAGCAGTTTATTTACATCATTTCGTAGATGAATATGTGGTGGAAAGGGTGGTAAGTACTACTGGGATTAGTAGGCATGACTTCCCTTTTACTTATTTGGGATGTCCAATCTTTTATGCGAGGAGAAAGATGGAGTATTACCAAGGGCTAATAAATAAGGTACTTGATAAGATGCAATCGTGGAAAGGAAAGCTTTTGTCTATAGGTGGAAGGGCAATCTTGATATCACATGTTCTACAATCGATGCCTATACATTTGTTATCTGCAGTTAATCCTCCTAAGTTTGTGATAAACAAATTACACAAATGTATGGTTAGGTTCTTTTGGAGTAGTTCAATCAAAGGAGGCAGTAGGCATTGGGCCTCTTGGGATACATTGTGTCTCCCTTATGAAGAAGGAGGAATTGGTTTTAAGTCTCTTCACGATGTCTCTAAGGCTCTTTTTTGCAAGCTATGGTGGAATTTTCGTACAAAACCATCACTTTGGAGCACATTTGTATGCCAAAAATATTGCAAGAAGATGAATGCTATAGTAGTACCTTGGAGGGCTGGATCACACATTTGGAGGAGAATGTTGGAATGTAGAGAAGATATTGATCATCAAATTGCTTGGAAACCTAGGATGGGTTCTTCTATGTTTTGGTTTGACAACTGGACTGGTTTGGGGGCACTATATTATATCACTCCTCCGGGCTTCTTTTGCGATGAATCAATACTTAATGTGAATGAGGTGGTACAAGGTGGAGCATGGGATGATCTTAAACTAAGGGAGCTACTGTATGTGGATTTAGCTGACCACATAGTTCAAAATGTCAAGCCTCCAGTTGTTAGTTTGGAGCTTGATAAACCGTACTGGATGCTTGAAGCGAGGGGGGAGTTTAGCGTAAAGTATGCTTCAGAATATGTTCGAAGGAGAAGAGATCCTTGTAGAGCATATAAGATGATTTGGGTACAAGGATTACCATTTAAAATTTGCTTTTTCATGTGGAAAAACAAGATCCCTTTGGATGATTTCTTTAGGAGGCTAGGATATCTAATGGCTTCTAGGTGTTGGTGTTGTGCATTGCCTCAAGAAGAAACACTCTCTCATGTGTTCTTTCACTCATATGCTGCCAAGAAGGTGTGGTATTACTTTCTCTCAAATCCAGGAATATCACTGGATGGTTTAACACTACATCAGGCTATAGTGAAGTGTTGGACTTCGACAGTAATCCCATGGTTACAAACTATCATGCGAGCCTTGCCATCAATTATAATTTGGGAGCTATGGAAGAGGAGAAACTGCTACAAATATGGTGATGTTGTATCAGTGAATAGGGTGATCTATCAGGTATCAACTACGCTCCAATACTTAGTTTAATTCAGGAAACCTAGCCTGCGTAATGTTCCACATAAATGGCCTGATTTAATTCATGTGATGGAGTTGTACACTCCTACACTTAAGTATACGAAGGTGGTGTGGGAATTACCTGAACATGGGTGGGTAAAAGTCAATACGGATGGAGCTTCAAGGGGTAATCCTGGTAGATGTTCGATTGGCTATGTTTTGAGAGATGAAGAAGGAGATATGATGTATGCATGTGGCCAAGTTGTTGATGAAGGTACAAACACTGAGGCTGAGGCAAGAGCAATATTGGAGGCTTTGAAATATAGTGTATCTCATGATTATGTGCTAATTGACTTACACACTGATTCCATGTTTGTGAAGAATATACTACAAGGGGTTTGGGGTACACCTTGGGCTGTAGCTATGTATGTAGAGGAGATTAATGAGCTGAGGAAGAGGTGAAACCTAAGGATATCTCATACGCTTAGAGAGGGCAATCAATTAGCTGATCATTTGGCTAATATGGCATTGGATTCTAGGGATTTGGAGTGCAATAACTTCTGGGAACCGGATGTAAAAGGGAGGAAAATTGTGAATAGTGATAAGTCCCAATGCCCATACTTGAGAGTGAAGGTTGCAAGGAGTTGATGAAGAGGAGGAAAAGGATGCACAAAGGCGATAGGGGTACTGGGTAGAATCCTCGATCCTATGTTCGAGTCCTAAGGGAGGAGAGCATAGGGATCATTTTTTCACTAACTTTGGTTGCTCATTTTGCAGGGAACGTTATTGCAGGAATGCCCTATATCTTGGATAACTCCCAGCTGGTGGTAGGGCTGTGCACGGATCGGATTGGATCGGATTTAGCACATTTCGGATTCGGATTTCGGATTTCGGATTCTAGAAAATGCAATCCGAATCCGATCCGAATTATATCGGATCGGATTCGGATTTTAAAGTTTGGATCGGATCGGATTTCGGATCGTAAATGCCTCAATGTTGTAAACTAATATGTATATTTTCTTTGTAAAAGAGGCAATGCATTAAGAAAAATTCATGTTTATACAATTATGAGAGTACTATGGTGCCAATATAGCTAACTCTAGCAATTGTAAAGGTAATAACTTGGAGGAAGATGTAAAGAAAGTACTGACTATCCGAAATTAAAGTGTAGTATTTATACATTGCCTAATAATTTCGGATTTCGGATCGGATCGGATTAAAATATACCAATCCGAATCCGATCCGAAATCCGAAATTTTTATAAACACAATCCGAAATCCGGTCCAATCCGAAATCCGAAATCCGAAATTGAATGGATCGGTTCGGATTTCGGATATCCGATCCAAATGAACAGCCCTAGCTGGTGGTATTAGCACATAGTGCTCATTCCACTGGGAGGGATACGGGTATAGGCACAAACATGCCTTGGAAGCTCGCATGGAGGAGGCTTGACTAGGGATTACATATAACCAAACAAGGATATGATACTTGGTCTAGGACATCACAGTTCAGTCCCAGCATAGCACTCAAGGACAAGACACAAAGGCAAATAGGAGGACCAAGACCACCTTCACGCTGCCCAGAAATTCTAAGGCAGCAAGGTCACGTTGGCATACATTTTTGGGAGTGTGAAATGGACCTAGGAATTTTTCCTTTAAACATTTCATATCTCCATAATACCAACAAGATGACCACATATGGTGGAGATCATATACAGCCATCACAACACGCGCAAGCCATCACAAACACATTAACACTGCCCAGCAACAACAAGGCAGTGTGGTCACTTTGGTACTTAATTTTGGAAGCGTGGAAGGAAAATAGGCAGGTGCCCCTAAGCTATAACACATCTCCAGTACACCAACAACAAGACAATGTAGGGTGGAAATCAAATGCACGAAGGCAAGCACACGCAGATACTCGCAAACACAGACTACTTGCATACAGACGGACTACCACTAGAGCTGGACTTTCGTGGGAGGCTAGAATAAATTATCAAAATGCAGGTACATGGGTCGATCATACATCACAAACTGCGTATTGGAATCAAAAGGTGAGGGTGAATTTTGGACAAGCCTATCATGACAGGATACAACATGGTACAATGACATGTAGGGATCACAGGTGCACTTGGTACAAGGATGGATTTTACTATGGAATTTGGCAATGGAAACAAGTTTATCAAGGATTTGTCAATGCAAGCATTGGAGTCTCTCATTTGATGCTACCTGGGTTTTATCGTGCTTTACTTAGGCTAGTTTTATTTATGTACATTTTAATAATGCAAATAGCAAACATTTATATGATATCAATATTAGGTCTAATAGCCTAATATTGGTAATAGGTAGTATGTACTCTACATTTCGTATGGTCTTACCTAGTAGGACAACACTGACATTGTTTACTTATTTTTTATATAAATAAAACTAGCCCTAGGCCTTGCCTAGTGGATTATTTAAAAAAAAAGAGAGGAGAAAGCCCCTTCATCATCACGCTCGTCTAAGAGAAAAACGGTGGAGATCCCTTCACCTGAAGAGGATATAACCACTTACAAAGCTGGTTTCCTCAGCGTGTACCCATACCCCTTAAGTCCCCTAGAGCCTTCTTTGCCATCGATAGGTCCAGTTATCCTCGATTTTTGTCGACAATATCGGGTGACGCTCGGCTAGATTTATCCTTCCTTCTAGCAAATCGTCTACATGATTAGGTACTTTTCGAACATGGTCGAGGGGATGCCTTTCACCCTCGACCATCTGATTAGACTGTACAACCCTCATCTCTATCGAGGTGGCTTGATTAAATTGCAACGTCGATCTTCGAAGTCTTTCTTCGCTAGCATCAACGAAGATAAAGACCGAGGGTGGATGAGCCGCTTCATTCGAGTCAGAACCTCTGACCTAATTCTTGCTGAGAGATGCCATTCCCGGAGAAATGGAATATCAATCGTAAGTGTCAATACATCGAACATGTTTTGTTAATTGAATTTTTTTTCTTCCTTTTGAACTAACTCCTTCCGATGATGTAGCCGTCGAGTGGTACCCTGGCGCGGTTAAGGATCTCCCGGGCTAGGTTCGACAACTAGATTCCACCTCCACCTATGCTAAGCGCGTCTGGTGTGACTTGGCCAAAGGCCTATGGGAGGCTAAAAACCATGGTGAGTTTTTATTGTTGATGTATTTGAATCTTTTAGCGAAAATATCTCTTGATAGTACATTTAACTTTTGAGCTTTTATAGGCCTCGGAGAAGACGTTTCGATGAGGCCGCCCCCACCTGGCGAAGTAGATACCCTGAAGCCTGCCAAGGATAAGAAGAGAAAGAAAAGGTCATCGGTTGAGTCCCTGAAGCCTAAAAAGACCAAACCTCAAAATCCCAAGGCTGATTCGGTGGCCTTAACTCCGGAAGCTGCCAAAATCCTTTGTGCTGAAGACGAAAAGAATGATGACTGCCCATTAGTTCTTAGGGGAAGAGGAAGCACTGACGCTTCGAAGGCTGCTGAGCCGAAAGCTACCAAGCCGAAGACTGCTGAACCAGAGGCCATCCGATGCGGTCCCACCTCGAGCTGAGGATATTCTCGGGGGGGGGGGGGGGGGGGGTTCAAACGAAGTCCCCTAATCGACTAACAACAAAAACACGTCCTGTGTGAAGGGCACTTGGTCGATGAACTCGGGGAACCCAACTCTGAAGCTCCCCGAAGGCGAGAGAAGGTGAATTTTGATTCTTGCTTTTCTGACTTCTTTCCTTTGTGTTTTTAGGCCGTAATGCTTTTCGACCAGGCTTTTTCCAAGTCACGAGCTGAGCTGGCCCACTGCGAATATGAGTTTAGGAAGATTATGTCAGAGTCGGATGAGCTCAAGGCTCTTTACGTCAAAAAGGTAGGGAACTGAATGACCTTCGAGCAAGTTCGGAGAAGATGGGGTTACTTTTATGCTTTCTCAATTTAACGTTTAATGCCTTAATTAGATTCTTGCAACTCAAGCATAATGATGACCTAGTGGGGAAACTCCGAGAGGAGCTTAAGGTTAAAGATATTGAGATCCTCGGGCTGAAGAAGCGCATGGATGAGGTAGCCTCCGAGAAGGATACTCTTCAAGAGAAATTGACTTCGGATGAGCATCAACTTCAAGGTGAAAAGGGAGAAAGCCATAAATATAATGAGCTTCATGCTGAATTGGCTGCTGAGTTATCCAAAATTAAGTCCAAGATCGATGAACTCATATCTTCATATCAGACTGACGCTGCTGCTGCAAATGCTCGGTCTAAGAAGGTATCTGCTGAGGCCGAGCTCAAGCTAACTCGTGCCCTTGACCATGCTCGATTAGAATCTCGAAGGCAGGCTCTTGAGGAGGTACATGCAAAAGGTTTCGATCTTTCTGCCGAGATCGAGAAAGTGAAGGCCTTAGAAGAAAAATCAGTTGCACTGCTTACTTCTGATGAGGATTCAACTAGTGGCTCGGAGAGCAGCAAAGATGAAGACGAAGTCCCTGAGGGGGAAGAGGCCATCGATGATCAGGGTGTCGAAGGTCAAGTCGATGATAGTGCAGCTCCTGAGGGAACATCCTCTGATCGGGTGACCCTGGTGGTAGACTAGGCTTCTTTTTGTTTTCCTTCTTTTGTGTAAGGGATCCGTGTGAGAGTTTGTAAATATACTTTTGTGAACATGACATGAATATAAAAGGAATCCTTTGATATTTCTTCGTTTAAATTTCTATCTTGTTTTTTGCTCTTGAGATTTGATGTTGTTAATGATCAGTCCGATATATTCGACTTAGAATATAAACCTTTAGGTTTTGTGTTTGACCAACCACCAACAATAGGTGACCACCTAGGGTCCGATCTTGGAGCTAAGCTTTAACTCGGGCTTTCGAATTTGAACTAAGTAAGATCTCGAGCATGGTGTGCTTCGGCCTTTATGTTTTTTTATGTATCAGTCCTTAGGCTTTAAAATGTCGGCCCTTAGGCTATTTAGATTGGCCCTTAGGCTCTTACATATCGGCCCTTAGGCTCTTTTTATATTGGGTCGATTTGATCTCTAAAAATGGCTACAATTTTCCCCATTTTGGCTAAAGACTTGTAAACATTTTGACATACCTTGGCATGTTTTTATATTCGTCCGACTTTTCGATGGTTCAATTGATTGGAACCTCGATTGCAAGTCGATGTGCGACGATAATTGAATACCTCATGAGGTGTCGTCGAAGGCTGAAGTTTTCGAAGACTTCATATTGTTCGGGGCTGATTTTATTGAAGCCCCTTTGCTTATGCCGAGGGCAGCCTGATTTAACCAACTTTTCGAAGTATTATAAGGCATTTAGTTTTATGGTGGAAGTCGGACATCTCCGAGACGCATTATTTTGGTCGTAGCCTTTTCATACAATCGTAGTATTTATATTCGGCCGTAGCCTTTAGTCCCCGCGTGAGATGGCCTCGACCTTAATATCGAGGATATGCCTTTTTAGGGGTCTTATAAGTTCGAATATATAGCCTTGGCCTTAATATCAGGATATGCCTTTTTAAGGTCTTATAAGTTTGAGTATGCCTCATTGAGGTCTTATAAGTTTGAGTATGCCCCATTGAGGTCTTATAAGTTTGAATATGCCTTATTGAGGTCTTATAAGTTCGATTTTGCCTCATCGAGGACTTATAAGATTGCGTTCGCCTCATTGAGGTCTTATAGATTCGATGTTGCCTCATTGAGGTCTTATGAGTTCGGTTCTTTGATGACTCGATAAGTTGACTGTCGATGACAGTCCCCGAGTGTTCGGGTGTACTTGGCCCTTGAGCCGTTTCATGTGAAAATAGTAGACTTCTTTGAGGCACAAAGTGTTTTGATAAATAAGAATACTTCTTCGAATAACTGATATATGCTTACATGTTTTTGCCATCGGGGGCTCGACTATTCTACATGGACACGGTTCATTTGATCGTTTGGCCCATACGACATTCTCCTATCGAGGTCGTCTTCAGCATAACTTGTTTTCTTCGAAAAAGTAACCTCCGAGGGTGATGCGCCCCAGTATTCGAGGTTGATTGAAAAAGAAGCCTTTAATACTTGTTGAGTTTTCCTTAGGCAACATATAGATGTTGCTTCATTAAAAACCTTGCCGGTAAACCCCATTTGGGATAAAACCCAATCTAAGGGAAAAAAAGTGCAACGCATGCTTTAAAACCAAGGTCTTCGAGCTGAAGGGTGCTTCGACGTCTCTCATCAAGCATCTGTAAGAATTTAGTATGAAATAAAAATGAAAAAAAGAGAAGGTTATACCTCAGCAATAATAGCGTTTGAGCAATAATTTATTCCAATTGCTCTGTAGTTTCTCGTCTTTCATGGTGATAAGTTTGTAGGATCCTTTGCCTACCTCTCCGAGGACACGGTACGGTCCTTCCCAACTAGGGCCTGGCTTCCCTACATTTGGGTTTCGAGTGTTGAGGGTGACTTTCCTTAGAACTAAGTCCCCGACTCCGAAGTAGCGGAGGTTCATTCTTCTATTGTAGTACCTTTCGATCCTTTGTTTTTGAGCGGTCATTCGAACTAGTGCGGCCTCGCGCTTTTCATCTAGTAGCTCGAGGGCGGTGTTCATGGACTCGTTGTTTGAGTCCTCGATGGAATGCTGAAATCTGATGCTCGATTCCCCGACCTCGGCTGATATCAATTCCCGGGACCCATATACTAAAGAGAACGGGGTCTCCCTTGTGCTCGACTTCGAAGTTGTTCGATATGCCCATAGTACTTCGGGCAACACTTCTCTCCACATCCCATTCGCATTCTCTAACCTCTTCTTTAAGTTTTGAATGATAGTTTTGTTTGTGGACTCGGCTTGACCATTTTCACTTGGGTGGTAAGGCGTCGATAGGATCCTTTTGATTTTATGACCCTCGAGGAATTTCGTCACCTTGCTGCCGATGAACTGCTTCCCATTATCACATGTAATCTCGTAGGGATCCCCGAATCAGCATATGATTTGGTCCCATATGAAGTCGATGACTTATTTTTCTCTTATCTTCTCGAAGGCCTGAGCTTCTACCCATTTCGAGAAGCAGTCAGTCATAAATAAGATAAATCTAGCTTTACCTGGCGTCGTTGGTAGGGGGCCGACGATATCCATCACCCAAATCATGAATGGCCACGGGGATACGGCTGAGTGTAGTTGTTCACCTGTTGATGAATCATTGGTGGGAACCTTTAGCATTTGTCACATCTTCGAACGAACTCCTTGTTGTCCCTTTCCATGCTATCCCAGTAATACCCTGCTCTAATTACCTTTCGAACTGAAGAATCGGCACCGGAGTGGTTTCCACAAGTGCCTTCATGGATTTCTCGTAGCACATAGTCGGTGTCCCCCGGTCCCAAGCATACTGCTAATGGTCCGTCGAAGGTCCTTCTGTACAATGTTCCATTCTCGTCGAGTGAAAATCGGGCTGCTTTGGCTCGAAGGGCCCTCGATTATTTTAGGTCCGTGGGGAGCTTCCCATGTTTTAAGTAGTCGATGTACTTGTTCCTCCAATCCCATGTTAGACTCATTGAGTTGATTTCAGCATGGCCTTCTTCGATCACCGATTTTGATAGTTGTATGACAGTCCCCGGGACTATGTCATCTTCTTCAACAGACGAACCCAAGTTCGCGAGTGCATCAGCCTCGCTGTTTTGTTCTCGAGGTATGTGAACCAGGGTCCACTCTTTGAAGCGATGCAATGTCACTTGAAGCTTGTCTAAGTATCTTTGCATCCTATCTTCTCAAACCTCGAAGCTCCCATTTACTTGGTTTACAACCAGAAGAGAGTCACATTTTTCTTCGATGACCTCTGCTTCTAGGCCTTTGGCTAGTTCGAGACCTGCAATCATGGCCTCATACTCGGCCTCATTGTTAGTCAACTTCGAAGTTATTAGAGATTGTCTAATTATGCCGCCCGTAGGCGGTTTAATAACTATACCGAGTCCGGACCCTTTCACATTCAAGGCATCGTCAGTGAAGAGGGTCCATACCCACGATGATGTGCCCGTTTTTACCAAGAGTTCTTATCTACTTCGGGCAGGTGTAAAATCGGCCACGAAGTCCGCCAAAATTTGAGACTTGATAGCCGTTCGAGGTTGATACTCGAGATCATACCCTCTGAGTTTGATGGCCCATTTGGCCAATCAGCCTGATTATTCGGGCTTATGCAAGATGTTTCGAAGAGGATATGTAGTTAATACACATATAGGGTGACATTGAAAGTAAGGTTTCAATTTCCTAGCTTCACTTACTAATGCAAGAGCTAGTTTTTCTAAGTGCGGATACCTGGTTTCAGCATCTCCTAGGGTCCGACTTATGTAATAAACAAGGAATTGCGTACCTTGTTCTTATCGAACCAACAAACCACTTACCGCTACTTCGGACACGGCCAAATACAAGTATAGTGTTTCATCCTCCTTTGGGGTATGGAGCAAAGTTGGGCTCGAGCCATGGGCATTCCGGAGTCCACTCGAAGTTGTTTTTCTTCTTGAGTAGGGAGAAAAAGTGATGACTACGATATGATGACCTCGAGATAAATCATCATAAGGCTGATATCCGCCCGGTCAGCCGATGTACTGCTTTCACATTGTTCACCACGGTGATCTCCTCGATGGCTTTGATTTTATCAGGCTTAATATCGATCCTCCTGTTCGACACCATGAAGCCCAAAATTTTTCCCGATCCGACTCCGAAAACGCATTTCTCAGGGTTGAGCTTCATGTTGTACCTTCTTAGGATATCGAACGTTGCTTGCAAATGATCCAAATGGTCCTCTGCCTGCAGGGACTTAACTATTATGTCATCTATGTAAAATTCCACATATTTGCCTATTTGATGTTCAAACATCTTATAACTAGTCGTTGATATATAGCTCCTGCATTTTTTAGCCCGAAGGGCATTACATTATAACAATATGTACCGTACTTCGTGATAAACAAAGTCTTTTCCTGGTCCTCCGAGTTCATTTGAATTTGATTGTACCCGGAGTAGGCGTCGAGAAAAGTAAGGACCTCGTGGCCATCCGTAGCATCGATTATACGGTCGATGTTTGGAAGTGGGAATGAATCTTTAGGGCATGCTTTGTTCAAATCTATGTAATCTACACACATTCTCAGTTTATTTCCCTTTTTAGGGACTACTACTACGTATGCTAGCCATTCGGGGTATTTTACCTCCCTAATGGATCCTATTTTGATAAGTTTTGATACCTCATCTTTGATGAATGCATGCTTTACCTCGGACTAAGGTCTCCTTTTTTGCTTCACCGTTTTTAACCTGGGGTCGACACTTAATCGATGAGTGGTTATCTCCAGTGGGATCCCTGTAATATCTAAATGGGACCAAACGAAGCAATCAATGTTATCAATAAGAAATTGAATAAGTTTTTTCCTAGGTTCGGGGGTTAATCCCGTTCCCAGGTATACCTTTCTTTCTGGAAGATGCTCGATCAATACTGCCTGCTCGAGTTCTTCTACAGTGGACTTTGTTGCATCTGATTCCTCAGGGATAACAAAGACTCGGGGGGTGAGAAAGTCTTCTTCTCCGTCCTCGACCACCTGTTCATCGATCACCTATCCCTCGGGCTCAACCGAGGGTATGGGCTGTGACTTCTCTTTAGCTACCTGTTCGCTTTTTGACTTCTCCGAGGTAGATGGAGCCAATACTGGTGCCAAGTCATGTAATGCGAATATCTCTTTGGCTGCATGGTGCTCTCCATACACCGTTTTCATGCCATCCTTTGTTGGAAACTTCATCATTTGACGAAGAGTTGATGGCACTGCCCTCATGCTATGTATCCATGGCCTTCTAAGTAAGGCGTTGTACCTCATGTCACCTTCGATGACATGAAACTTGGTGGATTGTATGGTCCCGAACACGTTGACGGGGAGGATGATTTCCCCCTTTGTTGTTTCACTCGCCATGTTTAATCCATTCAGGACTCGAGAGAGGGGTATAACTTGGTCGAGCAGCCCGAGCTGCTCCACGAACCTCGACCTGATTATATTGGTCGAACTACCTTGATCCACGAGTACACGTGTAACTTGAACTTTATTTAAAAGGAAATAAATTACCAGTGCATCATTATGAGGCTGAGATAAGGCCTCAATGTCTTACTCGCTGAATGAAAGGGTATCCTCGGGTATATAGTCCCGAGTCCGCTTTTCCCTTGTAATGGATAATTTTGTTCGTTTGAATACGGGTCCCTGAGGTACGTCGACTCCTCCGATGATCATGTGAATGACATGCTGGGGATCTTCTGGTTCATTCTTCCTGTTTGCATCTCTCTCTTGAAAATGATTCTTGGCCCGGTAGCTGAGGAACTCTCGAAGGTGCCCTTCGTTGAACAAATGGGCTACCTCCTCTCGAAGCTGTCTGCTGTCTTCTGTCCTATGAACATGAGTACCATGGTACTTGCATATTAAGTTGGGGTTCCTCTAGGAAGGATCTGATTGCATGGGCTTGGGCCACCTAGTATCTCTAATTTTTCTGATGGCTGACACGATGTCTAAGGCATCGATCTTGAAGTTGTACTCTGAAAATCGGGGTGCCTCCAACGGTCCTAAGTGCTTGTCGAACCCGGTTTTGCTCATGAGTCCCCGGGAACTTTGGCCTCGATCCTCCCTTCGATCATTTCGAGGTATATTACACCTCTAAGTGTTTCTTCGGTCTTCGACATATGGTTGGTATATTTCCTTGTTCGGTCTCGGCTCCCTTTTTGCATTCCTTGATTCCTTTGCTAATAGCCTGCTTGGATATGCTGAGCCCGAGGGGGATCCCAATTGGTCATCCTCAACCCTGATTTTTGATTGGTACTTGTTGTGCACATCCACTTAAGTTACGGTGGGATACTCGATCAAATTTTGCTTCAGCTGCTTCGAAGCTATTGAGCTTCGCTCATTCAGTCCTTGGTGAAGGCTTGTACTGCCCAGTCATCGGAGACTGGTGGTAATTCCATTCTCTCCATTTGGAAATGGGATACGAACTACCTCAGCATCTCGTTCTCTCTTTGTTTGATTTTGAACACATCAGACTTCCTTGTAGCAACTTTTATGGCACTAGCATGTGCCTTCACAATGAGTCTGCCAACATGGCAAAAAAATCTATTGTGTTCGGGGGGAGGTTATGATACCACATCATGGCCCCCTTGGATAAGGTTTCTCCAAATTTCTTTAACAAGACAAACTCGATCTCGTCATCCTTTAAATCATTTCCTTTTATACCACAAGTAGATGTGGTAATATGCTCACTGGGGTCCGTGGTCCCGTTATATTTTGGGATGTCGGGCATCCTAAACTTCTTCAGAATGGGTTTCGGAGCTGCACTTGGTGGGAATGGTTTCTGCACGAACCTCTTCGAATCCAGTCCCTTCAAAATCGGAGGTGCTCCCGGGATCTGGTTGACCCTCGAGTTGTAGGTTTCAACTTTTTTGTTGTTGGCCTCTATATTCTTTTCTCCTGACTCGATCCTTTTGGTGAGGTCCTCGAGCATTTTTGTAATAGTGGGGTCAGCTCCTGACCCTCTATTGCTTGATCTTTCTAGGGTTGGCTCAACTCGAGGAGCCGTTTCTGGTCCTACTGCGCTTGGAGTCTTTTGCTGACTTTGTAGCTGAGCAATAGCTACTTGTTGTGCTTGCAACATTTCGAAAATTACTTGCAAACTAACGTCTCTTTCTCTTCGAGCTTGTGTTCTTTGTTCGTTAGGTTGGTCACCTCCGCGCACACTTTCGTCAGTATTAGTGTCCAAATCGACGTGCAAAGCATTGCGTGAGCCTACATCGACATGGATTGGTGCTGATGCTACCCCAGGTTTTTGCTGTGGCACACTGGCGACAGAGGTTGTTGCAATGTTCTCTCTATGAAACACAAGACCGTCGTTTCCATGTGCGTTTGCTGAGTTAGACATATTTTTGACCTGAAATCAAAAGATTCTTGGATAAGAAAAAGTGTGAAGAATAACTTGTGTTATTCGAAAACTAGCACCAAAATAATCACTATTATTTTTAGCCCTATGGTGGGCGCCAAACTGTTTACCTTGAAAATGGTGTTAACAATGTGTACCTTGAAAATGGTGTTAACAATAAAATTTGATTTGTGGCTCTAAAAATATGTGATTTATTTCAATACTAGTAGATTAGCTAGAAATGTACTAAGGAAAGTGTGATAACCAAACCAGTTTTGCCAAGGAATTGGGACCTCGAGTGGACAACCTCGGGGATCTCGAGGTCAGTTTAGTATCAATAAATATGAACAATAAATGAAGAATAATAAAGTTGAAGAATATTCTTGAGCACAGTATACGAGAAAAAACAGAGCAGAATGTTCTATTGCAGTCAATGATGTGTGTTACAAAATGATTGGGGTCCCCTTTATATAGGAGGGGAAAATCCTAATATAGTACATATCTAATTATGACAAAGAATACTATTGGTACAACTGTACAATGACCTAGTACGGATTTGTACTATCTTTTGCAGACCTTATCAGTCCTAACCACGTGTCCTTGAGAATTTTCCATTTTTTCATGACGATCATCAATTTTGCACAGCTTTGAGGTAGACCGTGATGGGCCTTCGATGTTCTCTCTCGAGGTATGCATTTTGAGGTCGAACTTCAGACTCTACTTCGAGCCTCTCGAGCTCAGGCTCGGAACGCCATAGAGACCTCAATATCGGGACCCCGATATCAACCGTATACT
The DNA here is from genome assembly GCA_005239495.1 of Nicotiana undulata. Lineage (NCBI taxonomy): Eukaryota > Viridiplantae > Streptophyta > Magnoliopsida > Solanales > Solanaceae > Nicotiana > Nicotiana undulata. The sequence goes on along the minus strand of ML281908.1, from coordinate 47,130 downwards.
AAAACAACAGTCCAAAAATAAAAGGAATTGGCCGGTAGCCCATTTGAAACACACCTGGGCCCCCAGAAGCCCGTCTAAACACACCAACAAGTTCCATAACCTAAACGGACTCGCTCGAGATCTCAAACACATCAAACAATGTCAGAACTATGAATCACTCGATGAATCAAACTTATGAACTTTCAAATCTTCGAACTTCTAAAATTCGCGCGGAAACCTATCAAATCAACCCGAAATGACGCAAATAATTCGCAGGCAAGTCCAAAATGACATAACAGAGCTTTTCAACCTAGGGAATTGCATTCCGACCCCGATATCACCAAAGTCAACTCTTGGTCAAACCTCTCAACCTTCAAACTTCAACTTTTCTCAGTCAACTCTTACCGCTTAAGCTTCCAAACTAGAACCCTTCATCCGATTTGACTCTGAATCATCCGGTAACTAAACTCGGCCACACACACAAGTTATTACACATAATACGAAGCCGCTCAAGACCTTATGCTGCCGAACGGGACTTAAATTCTCAAAACGACTTCCCGGGTCATTACATCAAGCATTGACTTGGTGTAGGAGGGCTTTCTCGCAATTTCTATTACACCGGGCACTTCCTTCGGAGCAGAGACGGCATCCCGAGGGGTCTCAGCCCCCGTCTCACATCAATCTCCCGAGTCTGAGGGAGTTCGACCTCACAAATCTCCCCTTCGGTTGCCGCTGGCTCTCCAGGATGGGTCAATCCATGGGCAATAACAATTTCTTCTTCTTCGGACTCGTCCCTGAGCCGAAGAAGCGAATCGAAATCCAGCACCCGAGAACTAGAGCTCTTTTTGTTATTACGAGCCACTCTTTTCTTTGGCTTCACCATGGGGCTCGGGGATCCCCAAGCCTTTATTTTTCCCATGGCAGCTCCGGTTTATCCCGTAACGGAGGGATCAACAGACAAGGACACATCCTTGTCCCCTTCTAAAGTCCTATGTTTTCGGCTCTTAGGCAAACCTACAAAACAAAAATAAGGAAAATCAGTATGACGAAAGTTAGAAGCATATAACTATTCAGAGAAAGACCTTTCCATGAGAATGGGCCTCCCATCGACTCTCTGAAAGCTTGCACCGTGCGCGCTCGGAGTACGTCATCTGTGTGCAGATGCCCTCGATCTGCTCTTTTAGCCAGGGGACCGCATTTGGAACCCGGGCAACCGCTGTACAACCACAAATATGAATAAGAAGAAAGAAAATGAAGAAAAATTGACGCTTAAGGAGACACTACACTTACGAGATGCATTCCACTTCTCGGGGAATGTCATGAACTCCGGGGTGATCAAGTCTTCGGTCTTCACCCCAACGAAGTGTCCCTGCCAGCCCTGGTCTCGGTCTTTATCAACGCTCGAAAAAGGGGCCTTGCTGGCCTGTCGAGCAAGCTTGATCAGTCCCCCTCGGAAAATTTGGGGACTATATAAATGGAGTATATATGATCGATGGTGAACCGACGAGACTCTGTCTTATTCATGAAGTAACGAAGGAGGATAATGGTCCTCCATAGAGACATGTGGATTTTCTTGAGGCACACCTCGTACCTTTTGCAAAAATCCAAAATATCCGGGTCCACCGGGCCTAGTGTGAAGGGGTAAGTGTAAACACTTATGTACCCCCTCCACATGGGTAGTAATGGCTTCCTCGGGCCCGGGGTCTACTACGTCCTTTCCCACCTAATTACCAGTCCTTTTGGACCACGGGAGTGACGTCTTCAGTCACAGAGCATATGTACCTTGATGCTCCTTCAGCCTAGTCCTGTTTGCACGAGGGCTTCTCGACCTTAATGTCGTATGCAATTGAGCATCCCCCGGAATAAACATTTTCAAGGGACGCTCGGGAGCTGGTTCATTAGCAGCCACCTAGGGAGCATCCGTTTCGAAGGAAACTACTTCAGGAGCAAGCGCCTCAGTACCGGCGACCGGTTGGGAAGATGAAGAGGCAAATTGTTAAGGAACTGATTTAGATGTTTTAGCCATTTCTATATGAAAAGATTTGAAAATTTGAAGAAAGAGGAATAAGTCTGGAGGATGAGGAGTTGAGTATAATGAATTGAGGGAAATCTGGAAAAAAAATTTCTTGGTCGAAAAGTAGGAAAAGAACAAGGGATAGAAGCTTTTATAGGTCGCTTTGCATTCGAAGGCAACCGGCCGATGGTTGACAAATGTGTGAAGGCAGAACGACGCGACTGATAGACATTTCAGCTTCTTCGTCGTTTATGTTATAACGTACCGAAAAAGGAACCAGAGAACATCTGTCGTTTCTCATTGTTTCGGCAAACCTGCTCTCTAAGAAACGAGGGGATTATCTGTATACGGGTAAAACTTGGGGGTAATAAGCACCCCAATTTCCTAGTGGGGAGAACGAAGTGAGGGTATAATTGCGTGGAATCGAAATCGAAGCCGGGAGCCACCCATATCAACGCTCGAACAAAACACATGCTTTTGAAACTATCGAGACCATGCCCCCAAACCCGGTCCGAACTCCGGTTCCTCGCAAACTATTACAAAACGACCTCACACGATTAACAAAGGGTTGTGATATCCATGCCCAACCGGATATCACGACGTAGATCTCGGCCCATATCAGCGGCAAATCGGTAATTAGGGAAAAGGAAGATTTTTACCTTTCTTAGGATTGTACTTAGGGTAAAGCTCCTTTACTATATAAATGGGAAGTTTATTATTCAGGGGACACGTTGTAACACGCATACCAAGGCAATATACATATATTTTTCTCTGTTTCTAAAAGTTGTTCAATGTTCTTGTTTTGGTTCATAAGTTCTTCATAAGCATTGGTTCGGAACCGAAGGCGAGCTTCTTGTTAAGCCTTTAACCGATCCCGGATTCACTATCATCACTAGGTTTGGTAGTTTGTTCTGTTCTTTATTTGCTTATCTTACGTTATTAATCACTTGTATTGAATTAGTCCACATATTCTTAAAACCGCGTATAAATTCAATTGTTATCCATTTTTAACGGAAAACATGAATCATATAAGAATTTGAATATTAGCTAGCTAGTTAATCCTTTTATTGGCTAGGATAGAAGCTAAAACATATTGACCATTTGCTCGACTCACCTGATATATTTTCATAAACGGTTTTTACCTGCTATTTGTTTTTCAATCCACATAAATCGTGACCCTAGTCCTTCCATCCGTAATTATAGTCCCACATAATGAATTGATTTTGATCAATAATATTTAAACGTATTATGTTGTCAATGTGAAATGAAAAATACCGTTACTTGTAATACACTAATACTTCTCATATGGTCTTTATACTTATATTTTCTTTCTAAGAAAATACTTTTTATTTGACTCAAGTCCAGTAATTCTATTTTATTTATTTCTTGTGCTGAGGGTCGATTGGAAACAATCTCTCTGTCCTATCGGGGTGGGGACAAGGTCTGCGTACGAATTACCCTCCCCAGAACCCACTTTGTGGGACTTCACTAGGTAGTTGTTGTTGTTGTAGACTCTAAAATGGCAGAAAGAGGTTAAATATATGGAACGAAGTGTGTACTTCATCATAAATTTATGAATGTCCAATGAGGTAAATTAAATAAATAAATTTAACTTACCTGCATTAATGGAATAAAGGTCAATAATTACACCTATTAGTATAATCAACATGACATAGCATATTACGTACCTTTCTTACTTTCAGGTTACTAGTTTTATTTATTAAGAAAATTTATCTGTATTTATTTTAATTTGTTAAATAACCTAATGGTGAAAAAATTCTTTTATACGGCAATGTATAAAACTAAACTCAAAATACTAGGTGGCCGAACAGAATTCAAAGGCTGTTGCATATATTGATGACAATTGAGGGGTCCAAACGAAGCAGCAAATTATAGGCATTATTAACATGTACGGGAATTTCAGTGGCAGTTGGTTACGCCACGAAGATGTAGTCATATTAATCAAAACTTCATCTTTTAAACCACAAAACGAAAAGGAAAAAAAAAACAAAAAACAAATGGCAATTCATTTTCTTATCTATTAAAAGATGAGATTGATCTCTTGTTTGGATTTCTTGTGCTATTTTAGCCCTTCACTTAGATACTTCTTGGATAACAAAGACACTCTATATCTCTTACTCCAAGTATCTCTCCCTAGCTTTCTCCTTTGCACTTTTTCCCATTTAATTTGTTTGCATTCTCATCCTCTTATTCTTTTATCTCTCCTCTATTTCTCTTCTTCTTGACTCATTCGATACATTTTTTTTGTCCATTTCCTACAAAACATAAACTACCTAAAATGTATCAAAACCACGAGTACCCTTTTCCCTGTTTGTGTTGCCACCCTCATAGTTATATTAGAATGGTATGCCTCATGACTCATTCTCCTTTTTGCTTTCTTTTGTTCTTTGTTTTTTTTTTCTTTTACATAAACACTCATGGATTAATAGTGATTTTACACGAATTATTTGCATGGTAGTATGATCTTTTCTAGGGCCACTCTTCAGTTTCTATCTCTGTTAGTCTAATGAGCAAATTTCGCCGTTAAGAATAGTTGGATAACTCCTTTTTAGACAAATTTAGCCTACTCGTAAATGAAGACACAATTTAAATAGTAGCATAAAGGCCATGTGAAAATGCCCCGCTTTCTATTAATCCCCGAACTTAATTATATATACTCCTTCTGTTGTTCTAATGTGAACCTATTTCCTTTTTGGTCCGTTTAAAAAAGAATGACTCCTTTATATATTTGGTAACAATTTAGCTTAAACTTACAATTCTATCCTTAACGAGAATCTTTTATAACCGCACAAATGCTCTAGGCTCTTTTTTGACTTGTTTAGGACCACAAATTTCAAAAATCTTTATTTTTTTCTTGAACTACGTGTCCAGTCAAACAGGTTCACATAAATTAGAACAGAGGGGTACTAATTATTCTTTTGCATGAATATTCTTAGTTTTTGGAACTCATTAGTAGTTCCTTACATGTTGAATAATTGCAGGTTCAAAATTTGATAGAGAGGTGTTTGCTTCTAGGCATGGATAGAGATCAATGCGTTAAGGCGCTAGCTATACATGCTAGAATATCTCCACTCGTAACATTAACAGGTTATTCATCTCTATTTAATTTCAATGTTGCTAGCTGATCATGCAAAACGTGCTTTCCCTGGTATTAATTTTTTTGAATACTTCGTTTATTAATATTTGAATTATTTGATCGTCAGTCATCATTAAGTTTCACTTAATAATTTCTTCGTCTTCTTTTGGATTAATTGATTGTAAACCATGCTTGCAGTGTGGAGAGAGCTTCTGAAGGAGAACAAGGACTTCTTTCAAGTTTACTTCAACAATATATCTTCACGACCCTTCTTAAGTAATGTCCGTTCATTCCTTTATTTTAGACACACAAATATATGAACTCCGCTTAACTATAGACGAAAATAGAACTTAACTGGTACTCAGTGACAGAGTCAGAATTTTTATTAAAGGGAATCAAAATACAAAGAAATAAACCCACCAAGAAATCAAGGGGTGTCACTATATAGTATATATACATTTTGTTTAAAACAAAATTACCGAGTTACACAATATTATTTTCTGACGAAAGGCTATCGGTTGAAACCCCGGGTGCATGTGGCTCTGCCACCACTAGTACTTACATTTCGTTTATATTAATTAGCTCATGTAAAGTATGCTTTCGCAGGCAGGCATTATCAAAGAGAACCAAGATTTGGAAGAAGAAAACAATGGAAATGAATGCAAATTAAGGGACAGATATTATATATCGAAGAACTAGGGTTTTCTGGAACTTGACATAATGATTACAATTAGATTTCTAGTAAGGGAGGCCAGCTCTCTTAATATTCAAAAGTCTACCCTTTTTTTCCTTTCCCTTTGTTAACCTTGTTTTAGAAATGGCTATTACTAAAAAAGGTAGGACTCAATAAAAAAAAGATGGACGAGTACCCAGACACGTGCTTACTACTATTTTTACTATAGGCTATCAATTAATGTATTTCAGATACATTTACTTGTAATTACCTATAAGTGATTTGAGTGTATATCCTTTATTTCATGAGTACATATATCATAAAAGTGAAGACATCTAATTTTATGGTCTAGTTTAGTCCCATTCTTTCATTCTTTTGCACAACAGCAGGTACACTGATTTAAAGAAAATTACTTTCTGTGTTTCAATTTATGTGAACCTGTTTGATTGAGCACGAAGTTTAAGAAAAAACAAATTTTTTTAAAATTTGTGATCCTAACCAAGTAAAAAAGGGGTCTAGAATATTTGTGTGATTATAAATTTTTCACTAAGGGTAAAACTTGGAGTTTAAGCTAAATTGTTTTCAAATTTAGAAAGGGGTCATTTTTTTGGAACGAATCAAATAAGAAATAAGTTCACATAAACTGGAACAGAGAAAGTATGTGTTAAGTGTTGAAACATTTGATTTAACACTTGAACTCTTGGTAATAGGTTCACATAAAGGGGTCAATGAGTATTTGTTCTAATTTTTGTACTATAAGAATACCCTTTATTAGAAACTTGTTTCAACAAGCTACATCAATCATTGGTTCACGTCATGCATCAGAAAATATTGTTATCATCATTTCACTACTTTTCAAACTTCTAAAAGTTGCAAACAGAAAATTCAGTAACCCATTAAATGATGGTGGCATCTTCAACACAAAAGGAAAGTGAAATCAGCAGTTTAGAAAAGACACAATTCAATTCTTCCATTCCAGTACAGTAGGGATGATTGCTATATCTCTTCATTCATTAGAGGGAGTCATGTTCGAAGTTTTTCTTTCAAGGAAACCATTGCAATCTCTTGGGACCTGAGAGTTTCTTGCAGCAGAAATCTATAACGTACCAAAAAAAGGTTAAATTTAACAGATATGAATGACTAAAATTTGTCACGATAGTCAGTTTCGAAATACAAATTAAGGGGAATATCATTAAAATATGAGATATGGTGGGTTGTGCATCTAACAAGCTATTTAATTCATTCAAAATCAGTGTCATAAATACCTTGATGTTCATCAAGAAATGCTCTCATCATAGAACTTGTTGAAATTTGTAATTATTTTTAAAATATTCAAATAATGAAATAATTTAAGTTATATACATTGACCGTATGTAATTTGTTTTTTACATTATTATTCTAGTTTAACATATTATCGACTGTTAGTTACCATTTTTATGATCATGTGGTCAATCAACGATTATCATAGGTGTTTAGTTCTACTAGCCGATTTATATTGCTCAATAATAACTTTAGGGTTAGCTTACATAACAATGTACTATTTCCATATATGGACATTATGCAAAATAATATTACTCCAATTAATTACCACTTCAATTAGACTCGTAGAGAGTACCTTTGGCATTCTGTCTCCTAGGCTACAGCTTTCTCTATCTCCTCTATGTTGACTTGGTGGAAAGTGGGCCCACTGAACACAAAAAATCAATCAAATTTTGTAATACGTATGAGTTTGCTAAGAGAAGTTTCGTTGTTCATAATTAACATTTAAATAAGTTAAACTTACATTTTTTGCTGCGGTACTGAAAGCTTGCTTGTGAGTCATATTGGGGTATATGGTCTTTAGCCTCTTGATCTCTTCTCTGTAAAACACAAATAATATTAGTACAGTGCTCTAAACTAATGTTAATTATGAGTCTTAATGTTCAAACTGTACTGAAAATTACTTGATAAAGCAGTTATAAGCTGATGGAGCTCGTTGTCTCTTCTCTGGGGCTGAAAAAATAAGTAATATTTATGGTTGGATTCTTATTGTGAGTAACGTAAAAATAATTTATTAGCTAGGACAATTTAAATAATCTATACAAATGTTCTTTTTTCAGATACTTTACGTTTATTGATGACTTGATAAACTGGAACAACATTCTCTATTTGATCTTCTTCATCTGATGAGGCAACAAATGAGATTTCTGAGTCTACACTCTTCTTATTAGCATCAATGTCCTCCTTGTCAACTTCTAGCTTTTGCTGCTACATCGACATAAATGCAGGAAAATTTTGAATTTAACATATATATACTGACAGTGTAAATTATTGCACTATATTAATGTATTAAAATAAGTTATAACAAGTAACATGACTTATTTTTCAGATTACTAAATCCTGATGACGGTCTTTTCGGTGCAGGATTAATGTATAGAAATTAAACTCAAAAGAGATTATGTAAATAAGAATATAGTCCGACCTCAGTTTGGTTAAGGGAAGCAAAAAGATGAAGAGGAACAAGAGAAGCTTTCATCAAGTTAACAGAAAGGAGGCTAGTGCAATGGCCACATCTCACTGTTACTATCTTATTGCATAAGCTGCTGCATGGGACACTAACCTGCAATTTTTTCGGATAACAAATTAACTGATACTAAATATAGAGATACATAGTAACTAAAATGCAAGAAAGATATGTAATTTTTACAAGTAATATTGTAGTGCAGTAGCCACATTGCACGTAACAGATTGTGTCTTGGAGTTCAAACAGATGATTCAATGCTGACATCTCTTCTTCTTCTTCTCCTAATCTTTTGCTGAGAGGGATGTCGGCTTTGGTCTACAGTTGAAGTACAGGGTGGAATTATTTATACTTAGAGAGGACAGAGGGAAATGCCAGCAATATAATAATTACCTTTAAACTGACGTTATCGAGTAAAATAATTGTGCCCTAATAATATGAATTTTTTACACATAATGTTACTTAACCTATAGCGGATATAGGTCACAGGTTCGAGCTGTAGAAGTTGTAGCTAATACTTGTATTAAAGTAGGCTGGCTACATCACACCCCTTGGGGTGCGGCCTTTCTCCGAACCCTGCGTGAATGGGGATGTTTTGTGCATCGATCGGGCTTCCGTTTAGTGTATCTTAACCTGTTAAAGCAGATAACTTATATCATAATTTTCAGATTATCACTCCATTTCTTTTATAGAGAATTACCCGTCGTGTCATCTAGTAATGTAAAAGTTATCTTACCTATAAGTATATGAGAGTTAAAATCTTTTTTTTTTAATAAAAAAAACTCGTTATTTTTCAAGTATTGAGGAATGAGAGTCGTTATGTGCTGAAAACAACATTTCAGTAGACCTGTGTGTTTGACCAATGTTTTTCCCTTTCTCATGTATCCAGAACTCATTCATTGTTGAATTTAATGATTCAAATTTCTTGAAAATTTCAACTCTTGGTAAGGTTACCATAAGTCCAGCCAGGTTTTCATGGGGCTAAGCTAGACTGGCTCATGCTTGTTTGTTTAACAATGGAGTAACTTTCATCTCATTTAAAAGGGTCTTTTCATATCTCTGTCTCTCTTTCACTTGTCTGAAAGTGAAATTGCTCAGTATTGGACTCGACACCAATTTTTAAGATCATTAGGCGAAGTAGGAAAGTAGGCATATCCGGTTGTATTCCTGAAAGAAAGTAATATAATTGACCATGAGAAAATGTTAGTCTCCACTTAGTTTTCTAAATTCTATGCATTCAACGATGTAAAAAATACTTTACACCATCCCATGATAATAACATTCAAAAAGCTAAGCCTATTGGTAGCCCTTTATTATTAGCATTGTTAATAAATCGGGTGTGAAAATGCTAAGTTACTTACATCACTATGGTATTAAAATATCATTACACCATTCGTGTACATAATTTAAGAATACTCTCTTTAATTAACACAACTTTAATATACTACAACCGTTCGGGGTGGCCCGAATGGTTGAGTGGGGCCTTCCCAAATGAGAATCTAGGATTCGAAATTACTTGCATATAGGGATGACAATCCGGGTGGGTGCGGGGCGGGTTTGGTAAAACCCACAAAAATGTCAACCCGTCCCGCATAGTTATTTTTTTAGTTTTCAACCCGCCTCGCCCTGCCCCGCTTAGTTTTTTCTTTCTTTTTTCTTTTTTAATTTCGTGTTTTGTTTCTATTTTCAATCATTGGTTTTCTAAAAACATGTTCATTACACCGGCATTCCTTGTAATGCGTCATAGCAGAGAATATCTTTACCTTTGTAATAATGTATATGATCTTTCAAAATAAATGGGTTACTATTATTTCCTATTACTAAAATGATATATTGACTTTTGTAATTTTATTTTTGTAAGACTTATGCAAATTGGTTAATTATAAATCAAAATTGTATTCGTGTTTGTGAAGAAAAATATGAAATTGCAATTGAAATGATTGCTTTATTTAAAAAAAAAAAAATTTCAAAGTTGCCCCGTATTGAACCCGCATTAAACCCACAACCCGCCCCGCCCCGATTTAAAATTTTTAAAAATTGTTTTAACCCGTCCCGCCCTGCACCCGCATAAGAGTAAACCCGCCCCGCATAAAACAAAATGCGCCCTGCCCCGCCTCATTGCCATCCCTACTTGCATACCTTCTTGATCTAGTCCGTTGCGAGGGGTCCTAGTGTGGTTTGCCTATTACACTGGAGCGATCACTGTGTACACAAAAAGGTAGCTACTACGGGTTGTGGGACCAGTCCCACTTAAAATAAAAGAGAAAAAAGAGCATAAAAATGATTGTATGAAATGGGTGGCAATTGTAGGCGCACAACTTGGTCTTGTAACAAGTTACAATATGTTTTGGTGATGGCAACTTGCAAAGCAAATTTTTATGGAATGAATCTTTTTGATTGGTTCAAAAGTCGGCAAGTTATCATATAAATAGGAGCTTTGTTTGTTCATTCAGTACACCAAATACGAGAGACATGAAGAAGTGTTAGAGATAGTAGTAGTGCTGTGATGATCTGATAGGACGTTTTGAGTACTAGCCTTAATTTTTGCGTTTCGAAACCTCTCATAGCTTCATTTGATATTATATGACTTGCGCACGTGTTCTGTGTCATTTTTTAAAAAGCGTTTACGTAAAATTTTGAAGAAAAAGTGATTTTGAATTGAAATGATGCTGGAGTTGACCACGCTCAATGTTTTTGGTAAACGACATCGGATCTGTCTTTTGACTATTGTGGTACGTTGGTATCATGTTTTGGACTTGTACGCACGTTTGGTTGGGGTCCTGAGCAACCGAGCGCGTTTCAACGCATTTTGTGAAAGATTGTAAAAAATAAATTTTAAGTTAAAACTTTAGTTTTGATGATTGATTCTTGTTATTTGATGTTATTTTGGTGATTTGAGGTATGATGTTATTACACTTATGTGCATGTTCGACTTAGAGCCCGAGGGTTCGGGTAAGTTTCGATGTGTTTTGGGAAAACTTTGAACCGTTGATGTTTTATTTGGTGCTTCATGTAAGCATGTCTCAATAGCAAGATGACCTATTCACAATTGCGAGTCCCGTTTCTGCGAAGTTGGGCTCGCAAATGCGATCCTGTGGGCTCTGCTTTTGCGGTTGTTGTGCTGCAAATATGACTGGACCTTAGCTGGGCAACCTTCACAAATGCGATTGTGGAATAGCCAGTATGAGACCAGATTCCTACTGAGTGGGAGACGGTGAGGAGATTTGTAGATGGCGTCACTTGCAGTATCAAGCTTCAGATGGACAGAGAGACTGAGGATGATATTTCTTTCACTCGAGTTGTGGAGATTGCTATGCTTATCAAGAGGATTCGTGGTCATAGTAGGGAGGCGGCATATGAGAAAAAGGCCTCGTCATTTCAGTGGTTTTAGTGGTACCTCATCTGGAGGCAGGGGTTCATTTGGTCAAGGCTATCCTATCAGGGAGATTCTGTCAATGCTTCAGGTATCACATGGTGCTTTGGGAAGTCGTGGCTCTTATGGGTCTCATCCCGAGCATCTAGTAGTCACCGCACATTAGCTCTGGTTAGTGCACCTCCAATTCAGAGTTAGTAGGGAGGTTTTTCCCCAGGTCGACAGGATCAGTTCTAGGGTCAGTAGTCATATCAGCTAAGCATTTGTTATACATGTGGAGACCCGAGGCATATTGTGAGGTTTTCCCTAGGTCAAAAAGCAACATGCCACAACAGGGTACTCGTGGCATGGTTCTAACACATGTTGCTCCGTCGCCTGCCTAGACAGCTAGGGGTATGGGTCAGGCAGTTAGAGGTAAAGGCCAGCTAGCGAGGGACCGTCCGAGAGGTGGAGGTCAGATTGGTGGGGGCTTAGCTCGTTGCTATACATTTCCAGCTAGACCCGAGGTGGAGTCATTTGATGCAGTTATCAGAAGCATTATTTCGGTTTGCCATAAAGATGCATTGGCTTTATTTGATACGGGATCTACTTATTCGTATGTGTCATCCTATTTTGCTTTATATTTTGATATATCATTTGTTTCTCTGAGTTCTCCTGTGTATGTGTCTACCCTCGTTGGGTATCTATTATGGTGGACTGGGTCTATCGTTCTTGTTTTCTCACTAGTGTGAGTTATAAGACTAGGGTTGACCTTCTTTTACTAGATATGGTGGATTTTGGGCATAGATTGATTGTATCCTATCACGCTATCTTGGATTGTCATGCCAAGACTTTGACGTTAGCTATGTCGGGGTTTCATCGATAGGAGTAGAGAGGGACTCCTGGTCACTCCACTAGCAGGGTCATTTCATAGGTGAAGGCTTGGCGTATGATCGAGAAAGGGTGCTTGGCATATTTGGAATATATCCGTGATTCTAGTGTTGACTTCTTTCCGTAGATTCGATTCCGATTGTGTGTGAGTTCCTAGAGGTTTTTGTTGATACCCAATTTTTTTTTAAATTATTTTAAATTTGCATATATACCTTCAAAATCACTTTTTATAATAACTGGTATTTTTCCATAATTTTTCATATCATTATCAATTTACTTTCTAATTTATTGAGTACTTCATATCCATAATTATTCATAAATTGCATTACAAATAGTTTTAAAATATTTCTTAGCTCTATATATTATTTGTTATCCTATTAGGATTTAATTATTTCACAAATTAGCCAATTTGGCATTGTTTAGCTATAATCACAATAATTTTGCAACTATAGCCTAATTGTGCATTTTATGCTATTTTAATTCAATAATCAGTCATTCTATGTTTTAAATACTAGTTAATTACCTCAATTTCACCTATTTAGACTTAATTTCATTTTATGTAATTATTAGCTATTTTTATTAATTCTTTACCTATTTAATTGGGTATTTAACAAGTAGCCAATTTTTATTTAAAATCTAGCCTAAATTAAACTTGATCTTTAGCCCAATTACATAACCCAATACCCTATCCTACCCGACCCAACACCTGATTTAATCCTGGCCGTTGATCAATTTTGATCAAGGCCCAAAATCACCCCCTCCTTAATTAGTCCTAACGAGTTCCCCCCCCCCCCATTCTCACTCCTCTCACAATCTCTCTGGTTCTCTTTAGAACCTTCTTGTCTCCTCTTCTCCGATGGACTCTGCCTGTCATCTCCGGCCACCTCCCTCGCCGGAAACCATGACCTCTCATCATCTCCTGGCCCCTACTTCACCCCACACCAGTTTGACACTACCCTGAGGTCCTCAAGTGATCCAGAGGCGGTTCAACTCCTACCCATGGTCCCTCATGCAATTTTCCGTCCACCTCCGGCCGTTTGAGTAAGATCTATGACTTTTCCGGTTAAAGCCGGTGATATTTTTAAGGTTTTCTTATTTTCTCTGGGTTCTCTGAAACCCTAACTCCTAAGATTTTCCGATTTCTTTTAGATCAGTTTTCGATCTGTGTATATTATGAGCTTTGTTGTTTTCCTCAAAGGCTTTTTTCCGATTTCTCTAAAGTAACTCTTCATCTTCAACTAGGGTTTCTCAACCCTTTTCAAAATATTTTCTCTTCTGATTTTTGGTACTAACCTATGCTTCTCATTATACTTTAAACATTTGATTAGGTATTCTCTCTTTACTTGAGTTATTCTGCTAAAAAAACCCCAATTTTTAGTGTTCTGAGTTCGTCTTGGTTACTATGCTTAGTTGATCTGCATGCTTCTTGTAAACATCATATGATTATGTGATTTTTACTTACGTTTGCTTGTTAGGGTTTATGGGTTCGATTATTCCTGTCTATATCATGCTCTATACGAAACCTTAACTCTTATTTGATACTGTCTCCTTATGATCCTTATTCTTGTTTATTACATGCTTATTCGCATAGTGTTATGATGAATCAATGCTATCTTCTTTATTTGAATCCCTGAAGTTCTATGACTAATACTTCACTGATCTTGCATGATATTCTTTAATGACTTTGAGAATTTTTCTTAGAACTGCGATATTTTCCTTAAGACTATGATTCTGTGTACTTTTCCTTAGAACTCTTTACTGATTTTGCATATTTGCGTGAAATTTGGCTTACTTGATAGTTGATTCCCTGTGATTTCGAGGGATCTCTTACTGATTTTCAGAATTATTTTCTACCTTATGTTATGTATAAGTATGCTGTCAATTAATTATATACTTTCCTTAATTAGTATATTCTATACCTAGCCCTAATCACATGCCCTATTCTTTACTACTCTTTGTACGATTCCAATCAGTCTCTCAATTAGCTCTCTTTCCTTATCTACCACTGTAGTATCCATTTGAACTGTGACTCCTTAATTGTGGGGAGTACTTGTATTGATTGGATCCTAATTGTGTTTATTTCTATAATTATATACACTTTACTTGATTTCTTTCCTTATGTTACCACTACTTGTTACCGTTTGGGTATGATTCCTTAACTAAAGGAAGTCTGTATACTAAATTGATTCTAATTGATGATTATTTCTATAATTACTGTTGAACTATTATTCTTACCTATTCCTCTGTCTGCTCTTCAAAACTATATATACTCTATTCATTCATTAGCAAAAAATGAACTAATCTGTTCAACTCTCTTTCTCACAACCAAAACTTGCTCTCTATTCTCTTCTGTGCTACTTGCTACTACTCTAAGTTAGCCGGCTACAAGCCAAGGCTAACTACTGTGCATCTCTTATTTATGCTTTGTGTTACTTCTTTCTGCACTCCACTGGTATGTTCTAATTCAGATTTCAGTCCTCAAATCAACATGTTTCTATTACAGTTGCAATCTATTGTGTTTCTAATCTGCTTCTATTTGCTACTCTGTTGTTCATCATGTCACTAAGATCCTGAATTCCATCTACCTGTTAAGTTATGCTTTTACTTGTCAATGACCAGCATGTTTCTGTATACTTAACACCTGTTTCTTATGTGAACCCACACATGCCTATGATTGATACATTAGTTTGATCATGGTCTTAGTTGTTTGGTGTTGATATGTTAACCTAATTCGATACTTTACTGTACCCCTGATCCTCTGAACCCTTAGGAGTTTCCAATTGTGTGCTCATACATATTTCTGCCTGCTATATGCTTACCCCTACTTGCTTTGTATTTGTCCCTCAAGTCCCATACCCCTGCTTGTGATTGTTGGACTATTCTTGGTCCTGTTGTATGATGCTGAACTTGTTTTGAGAATGGTGTTCTTCCTAAACTATTTTTCATCATTTAAACCTTTGTTATGAAAAACTATTTTCACTAAGTCTATATTTTTTCCAAAACTGTTTCAAAACTGTTTTCTTACTTAAACTCCCAAAAACTATGTCAAGCACTCTCACTATATTCTTAGACTCCTTAGGTTCTGCCCCTTTTGTGTGAGCATTGCCTTGGGACCCTTGATCTCCCTCTGAACTTTGACACACAAGAGCTGGCCTTTCCACACTGCACTTACTCTATCTTGGCTATGAAATCCGGGTGTGAGCACTGCCCGGGATCCCTTGAGGTCCTTAGGGAACTCTGACACACCCAGACTATGAGAAAGGTGGTGAAATAACACTTGGCATTGAGGACCTGGAGAATCGGGCCTATTATGAAGGCTCACTATAGTTAACTTCTTATTTTCTTATTTTAGTTATGTAATTCCTATTCAATGGCTTGTAATAATTATTTGTAAACGACTCTGGGGCTGGATAGTGAAAAAGGGGTGGGTAATATGCATGTTGTAGTGTAATCAAGGGTAGAAATCATGCTTCCTAGGTTTACTTTCCTCTATGAGTAATAGCAACCATGTTTAGGTATAACATGTCAAGCATGTCATGCATTAGATATCATGCTACTTAGGATTTGTGCATATTGTATTCAACATCTCATCTACGCTTAGAAATCCTGCCTATAGCGTAAATAATGACAACAAAAATAAACTGCTATTATGTGATTCTGTCCATGTAAACATGTTCTGAAACTTCATTAGAAATCCTTTCCTAGGATAAAATTAACTGCAATCATGTCTCACCATGCCTACGCACTTAAAGATCCTGTTTCTAGGTAAATAACAAAACTATCACCTACGCTATTCCTGAAACTGTGCATAATGCTGTGATTCTATGTGCATTTAGAAATCCTGTTTAAGTTATTATGCATCATGCTGCATTAGACATCATGCTATAGGATCGTGCTCATCTAACTACACTTAGTCTAAATATAGATATCTAAAACAGTCCTCTTGTTCTAAATAAACTGGTAATGAGTCCCTGAACATCTGCAACACCTAGAATTGCATGATATTAGCTACAACAACTTCGAATCATTAACAAATTGGAATAATTGTTGCATATTATTTTACGCCTAGGCAAGCCTTAGGCAATCAACTTAAAAAAAATAAAAGCAGAACTGCATTTGTGATTATGTTTAACTGTCAGCATGTTAAAATCAGTAGGCAAGCCTGATTAGGACTTCCTCTATGATGTTATGTAATAAATCTAACTTTGCTATTATCACTTAGACACCATGCTTAGGACCTGAATTTAGACCTTAATTGTGTATGAGACATGCTGTATATGTGTACTATGTGTGGAGGTATAATTGATCCCCCTTTCATTTGTCTTCCATGCTCCCCATTAATTGAAGTCCTATCTGTTTATTATGTGTCGCCTTAGTATTTTACCTTTAAACTTAAGGGTCTGCCTAGAACTCCCCTTTATAGGATAGGAGTCCTAAATTCCTCGGGGACGGGTAACAACATGCAATTGGGGTCGAGACCAACCCTCACTTTAGTTACCTTCACGGGGTGGGAAAGGGTAGATATGGATATGATGACCGGTGCGTTAATACCACGTGTATCCCCTCTTTGAGGAGTGTCATACCGCGTATTGCATTGATGTGATCCATATTGTAAATGAACCTAGGATACCCCTGTACTTCCATAAGCCTGCTTAGATTGTGATCCCTTTCAAAAATCTAGCTTAACTGTTGTCAAATATTTGTACTTAGACTTAAATCCCCTATATTTGAGCCCTACTTGTTTATTTGTTAAATTATACAAATTCACAAAAGTTGTTTGGCCGGGAACCACACTTGTGGATCCTGAGGGGTGCCTAACACCTTCCCCTTAGGATAATGTCAAGCCCTTACCCTGTCTCTGGTTATCAAACGTAGTTATAAATGAACCCTCGATATGTTCTCTAACGCACCTCAAAATCGTTAGGTGGCGACTCTTTAAAACGCAAAATCCCTTTCCCAAAAGGAAAGAGTTGTCTCAACCAATGTCATAAACCCGATTAAACGAGAAAAAGGGGGTGCGGCAGTGTTTTCCACAGACTTGCTTGGCAGGCCAGCCGAGAGGGATATCGACTTTTGTATTGACTTGGTTCCAGGTACTCAACCCATTTCTATCCCACCATACCATATAGCCGTAGTTGAGTTGAAGAAGTAGTTGCATGATTTGCTTGATAAGGGATTCATTAGACCTAGTGCCTCGCCTTAGGGTGATCCATTTTGTTTGTGAAGAAGAAGGATAAATCGATGTAAATGTGCATAGATTATTGACAAAACTATCAAAAACAAGTGTTCGTTACCGAAGACTAATGACTTATTTTACTAGCTTCATGGTGCCAAGGTATTTTCCAATATTGATTTGAGGTCTGACTACAATCACGTGTAGATTAGGGAATTTGATGTCCCTAACACACCTTTTCAAACTCGGTATGGTCACTACGAGTTCTTGGTGATGTTATTTTTGCTTAACTAGTACCCCAACAACCTTTATGGATTTGATGAACCGGGTGTTCAAGTCTTTTTTGGATTCATTCGTGATTGTATTCATTGAAGATATTTTGTTTTACTCCCGCAGTATAGAGGAACACGAGCAACAAATGCGGATCGTACTTCAAACTCTAAGGGATTGTCAGTTATATGGCAAGTTTTCAAAGTGCGAGTTCTAGTTGGACTCATTTGCTTTTTTGGGCCATGTTGTAACTTTCGAGGGTATCAAGGTGGATCCTAAGAAGATTGAGGTAGTTCATAACTGGACTAGACCGACTTCTGTTATAGAGATTCGGAGCTTCTTGGATTTGGTGGGTTATTATCACCAATTCGTGGAGGGATTTCATCTATCTCAACCCCATTGACCAAGTTAACCTAGAATGCTGCTCTTTTTAGTTGGTGTTGCCTATAGGTTCAGGATCTTACACTGTGTATTGTGATGAGTCATGTATTGGGCTTGGCGTGGTGTTGATGTAGGACAATAGGGTAATTGCCTATGCATCTCGGTAGTTGAAGGTTTATGAGAAGAATTACCATGTGCATGGTTTAGAGTATGCATCCATTGTTCACGCACTGAAGATTTGGATGCACTATCTGTACGGTATTCCATGTGAGGTCTATATAGACTATCAGAGTCTCCATCACCTATTCAAGCAGAAGGACCTTAATTTGCGACATGAGAGATGGTTAGAGTTGCTCACCATATTATATCATCCAGGGAAGGCCAATATAGTGGACGATGCATTGGGTAGGAAGGCAAAGAGCATGGGAGATTTGGCATATTCACCACTAGTGGAGTGGCCACTAGCCATAGATGTTCAAGAATTGGCCAATCAATTCGTAAGGTTGGATGATTTAGAGCTGAGCCAAGTTCTTACTTGTGTTGTGGCACAATCATTGTTGTTGGAGCGCATCATGGCTCGCCAGTTTGATAATCCTCACTTGTTGGTGTTGAAAGACACATAATAGCAGGGTGGTGCTAAAGAGGTTGTGATTAGAGATAATGGTGTTATGTGGCTTCGAGGCCGGATTTGGGTTCCAAATGTTGATGGGTTGAGAGAGCTAATCCTTGAGGAAGCTTATACTTCGTGCTATTCCATTCATCTAGGTGTCACGAAGATGTACTGAGACTTAAAACAACACTATTGGTGGCAGAAGATGAAGAAAGACATTGTTGACTATATCTCTCGGTGTTTGAATTGTCAACATGTGAAGTATGGGCATCAAAACTAGGTGGACCGACTTAGAGATTGGAGATACCGGAGTGGAAGTGGGAGCGCATCACTATGGATTTTGTGGTAGGCTTACCACGTAACTTGAGGAAATATGATGTAGTATGGGTTATTGTGGACTGGTTGACTAAGTCTGCACAATTCATTCCGGTAATGACTTCCTATTCTTCAAAGTGGTAAGCTCTTTTTTACATCCGGTAGATTATCTGCCTGGACGGTGTGCCCATTTTCATCATTTTCGACTGAGGCACGCAGTTCACACTGCAGTTTTGGAGAGCCGTGCAGCGTGAGTTTCGCACACGGGTTGAGATGAGTACCGCGTTTCATCCTCAGATCGACGGACATTCACTATTCATATTTTGGAGGACAGGTTGCGGGCATGCTCTATGGATTTCAAGGGTCAGTGGAACCATTTTTTATCTCTAGCAGTGTTCGTCTATAATAACAACTATCAGTTGAGCATCCAGATTGCTCCATATGAGACCTTATATGGGAGGCAATATTGTTTGCTGGTTTCTTGGTTTGAGCCCCGCGAGGGTAGATTGTTGAGCACTGATTTGGTCTGTGATGCTTTGGAAAAGGTTAAGGTGATTCAGGAGAAACTTCGTACTATTTATACCCAATTTTTCCCTCATATGTTTCCAATAATGTATATATAAATGTTATTTTTGCATCATTACTTAATTTACAAGAGTTATACAAGTATTTTCTATAATTTTATATAATTTTAGAGCTTTAAAATTGATTTTCTTGCATTTAAATTACTTGATTACTTCTTAATTATCATTTCAAATTATTTTTGGGATGAATTAATCATCTAAAATTATTATTACCTCATTTTATATAGTTATATTTGTATTTTTAGGCTATTTACATAATTTTGCAGTAATAGCCTGTGTGCTATGCATAATTATATTTTTTCACATAATTTGTGACAAATAGCATTTTTTTATATATTTTTATAATGTTAAGTTATTATTTTCAATTACTTTATTTCACATGTAATATTTTATCACCTATTAAATAGTTTTATAGATTATTTTATTAATAATTTTTATGTATTTAACTTATAGCCCAATTCAAGGCTAATTTAAGACCAAAATCAGGTCCAAGACCTTTGGCCCATTCCATTTCACCTTCAGCAACCCAACCAAATGACCCCTTTGAAACTTCGGTGGCGATCCGTCATATTTAACCCGCCCGTTTCCTATTCGATCTTGGCCGTTGATCTTAAATGATCAACGACCCATAATAAACCAACCCTTCTCCTTATTACCCCTTAGCCTAACCCTAGAGAGAACGCCTCTATACTCTCTCGAATCTTCTCCTCTCTTCTGCAAACCCTAGCACCTGTTGCCTGATTTCTCTCCGATTCCGACCTAGAAATGGTATCTACCTATGGTTTACTTACTTATTAGCCTTCTCCCGCTATTGGTCGTCCGTTTATAGTATTCCATAGGATATTTGCTTAACTTTGGCAAGTACCACTTCCAAGATCGCATTGGAATGACTCTAATCTTTACATTTTAGGCGATATTCTGTCTATAAACACTTAAAAAGGAGAGATTTGCACCTTCGATTTGATTTTCAAGCAATTGGACCCAACTAGGATTTGAGATTCTACATCTCCTCTATTGATTCAGATTTTCATGTGATATTTCCTTTCTTTATTTGTGCTCAATTGATTGTTTTCAATGTTTGTCTGTTTAATTCCTACTACTATATAAACCCCATTACCGTTCCCCTTAGAGGTACTAACACTCACTGACCTTAATCACTGTTAGGGTCTCACCCTCATTCATTCTACTATTATGAAATTTGAGACCTTGGTCGGCTAGAAGCTAAAGCCACCAAAATTCAATTGTCGCTCATTTCTCTATGTGAGCACTGCTCGGGGTTCATTCGAGACCCTTGGGAACTCTGACACACTGAGATTCTGGGAGTCTTGATGTTAATTTCTAGTTTATTTGCTGCTGGAACTTAATTTACTTGTTCGTTTAATTTGCAACTGATGAGTACCTTGACTCTTGCAATTCTATTCTTAGTTGTGGTCATGACCTGAGTACTATGCTTGTTCGAATTTTTCTAAACCTACGTGATTACAATATTTTGTTAATGTTGTTTGCAATCCTATATATCTCGAAGTTAGCCTATAGTCCTGTATTCTTTAGCATATAAACTCGCCACAACCCAGCACCTGGATATCTGCCCACTATGTATATTTTGATCATCTTGAACCTACTTAGTCTACTATGTTTATGTACACATGAGTTTCCTATGTATGTTGCTTGCCCATATTCATGCGTTGTTATGAATTATTGTGTTAAAACTTTTGGATACTTATTCATGCCCAGAATTTTCTCGACTATGTTTCTCTATGCTAAGCCATTCAGGCACAACTTGCTACTTAGTCTTGTCTGTATCCTTAACTCTTTAGACAAGCATGCTACTCTACCATTTGTAAACCCAATCCTTATTATAGTTTCTCGCTTTACACCATCCTCTTCTGTAGACTCATGCCTGCAAATGTTAGGATTGCTTAGGTTTAATGCCTAGGGAATCTTTGATGTGCATAACTGAACTTGCTATATGTGATCAATTTGTAGTTGTGGTGTTGAGTTTGTGATACTGTTGACCCTAAGATTCTGTATTAGGTTTCCTTAGTAGCACTTCTACTTGCCTTGAATTGGTCTACAACTCTTAGTTATTCCCTGCCTTGAATCCTTATGTTCTCCTTGGGAAGACTGTTGTGGCATCTACCTCAAAGGGGAGTCTCTCGAGCATGTCATTGTCATTTGTTAATCTTCTTAGAACTAATCCATGTCTTTAAATCTCATGCTTAGTTTCTTGCTTTGTGGATTCATGTTTTCCTATAACTACTCTGGTGCATCTTGTGAAGTCCATGCTTTGAACTTA
The DNA here is from genome assembly GCA_005239495.1 of Nicotiana undulata. Taxonomy (NCBI): domain Eukaryota; kingdom Viridiplantae; phylum Streptophyta; class Magnoliopsida; order Solanales; family Solanaceae; genus Nicotiana; species Nicotiana undulata. The sequence goes on along the minus strand of ML281908.1, from coordinate 24,995 downwards.
TTTGTAGTTTGAAAGCCTCACATATGTGCTCATCGTAAGGTATTTGTACATGTGTGTCATCTCACCTGTTAGATTTCACCCCTAAGGTTATACTTAGAAAACCTTCCTGCTGATGATTGTAATAATGGGAATCCATGCGTCTTTGCTTGAACTCTGAGCTATTTGAATGACATCTTTTATGTCCCCATGTTCCTGTTATTCGTTAATGAGTAACAAGACAATTGTCTTTCATGTTTGGGGCCTGACATATTAGGCCGTGTGTATTATTGAATCTGAGCAATGGTGAGACAAGTTTTGCAAGCCTGGATATCATGGCCTGTTAGATATGTAACAGTACAGTTGTTGAAGGCCCAAAAGGGCATTGTTGCATTACTTTGTACTTGTGTTGGACCTGTAATTGTTGTATTTGGGCCTGTAATATCCCTATTAAGTGTGTATATATATATATATATTAGATTTGGGCCTGTAATATTTTGTAAACAAATAATTGGGGTATTAATGAATGGGGGGGGGGGGGGGGGGGGGGGGGGGGTAATTCTAATCCTTGCATTAATGGTAGAAAACATGCCTATAGGGTCCACGTGGTCTATTTGCTATTTTATTCAAGATGCCATATATGCTAGTTAGTTTCATGTGTTGTACACTAATAGAAAACATGCCTATAGGAATCATGCACACACTCACTTCATTTGTCAAATATGCTACACTTGTTTTCATTTAACACTCTTAGATAACATGCATATAGGATACAACAATGCAATACCTTTGCTTATATAGATACCATGACCATAGGGTCTTAACTAATTAATCAACTACTTTGTGCTGTTTACACTACTTCACTTCGATAGCATGCCTATAGGAATAAATTGTTATAAAATCGAGTCCAATTGTCAATTGTTAGAAATCCTGTACATAGGAAGTTTATTGGCGCAACTAATCATATGTTTTCAAATGACTCCACTGCCTATTTGCGCAAAGATATCATGTCTATAGGACTTGCAACACTCAATTTGCCTCATTTTAGTCCAGAAATTACAACAGTGCGTATATAATATTGGAATCCAGAATCACTTAAAAACCATGCCTATAGGACTAGCAACGTTCTAATTTGCTTGAATGCTGCTTAATACTGGAAGTCAGAATCACGTAGAGATCTTGCCTACAGGACTTGATGATTAACAACTTGCACTGCATAATTTGGAAAATCTGTGACTAATTGCGTGCTTTTGCACTTATATGTTGAGGCTAACTTGTGCCTTTCATTGCTATTATGTGCAATCCAACCTGTTTTAAATGTCTCCTAGTTTTATCATTTTGAGCACCCTAATTAAAGTCTAGGACCACCCAAATAGAGCTCCAAATCCTCATGGGTTACTAGGTATGGGATGAGTAGTGCACACATAGGGTACACCCTAGAATTGAATTAGAACGCTTTTAAGTAAACAACTTCAACATAGTAATCGGTAGCAGGAGATAATAGTCGGTGCCCACTGAATAATATGAGCAACCCCTACTTCAAGGGAGTTGCAAAATATTATTTATGATGCACGGGATGATAGGCTAAAAAAACTGAGGACCCTCTTTTTTCCTTTGATATACTTGTTATATACGCTTAGCCGTTTAATATAGACTAATGTAATTGTATCTTTGTAATCATGTTGGGATTTGCTATAATAAGACTTTTCAACTTCTAACCCCTACTTATTTGATCACTTATCCTAATTAAATAATCCACATAGTTTTAAGTTTGGCCGGGACCAACTATTGTGGACCTCGAAGAGTGCCTAACACCTTTCCTCTGTAGTAATTTGAGCCCTTACCCGATGTTTGGTGATGACCTAGTTAAAATAGAGTTATTTGCAAATAGGTGCCCTAACACACCTTAAATATCGTTAGGTGGTGACTCTTCTCTTTCAATACCAATTTAAAATATTTGTCACATGTTGAAACCCTCTTTCGCGAAAAAAAGGGCGCCACAGAATGGCGACTCTGCTGGGGATTTACACTTAGGATCTTACCATAATACTTGACTTATGTGGATTATTTTTATTCGCCTCGATTTGTCATAATTTTCTATGACATGCACATTCTTTTTCCATTTTACCCTTTATTTGTTTAAATTTACTATGACATGCACACCCCTTCCCTTGTTCACTTGTATTTGTTTAAATTTTCTATGACATCCTTTCCCCCATTATACTTTGGTTGTTGTGACCTCTCTTTGTCTGTTTCCATCTTGTCTAAAACTACTATATCATGCCTTTCACATCCCCACTTCCTTACCCGCTTCATTATGTTCCCACATATTTTTTATGAACTAAACTGACTCCTTTCTTTATTCTTTCTTCTCTTTTAACTTTTGCTATTTTATTTACTTCTTTTACGTATTTTATCATGCAAATACTTGGCAGCATGTTATTATTTCTGCATAAAGCATGCTCCACATAATACTCCACTCATGCCAATAATCAACATAGCGGTGCTTGATGGGTGTCTGCGCTCTTTTAAAAATTACCCCTTTTAACTCGAAAAGGCTTATTTTGCAGTAGACTAGTCGATCAGCGGTGCAATTTACGGTTCCGTGCCTTTCCCTCTCAAGTTGTCCACCTGGGAGTACCAGTCTAGACCATTCTATAAACCCAACTCAAACTTTAAATGTACATGCATCATGTTAAACCTAGTACGGGCTAAAACATTATTAATGTAACAACCCGCTATGATGAACCTTGTCCAAAGTTCGATGGGATTTCACAATCTCAATGAATACTTTCATATTATGTGCATTACTTGGAGAAATGTGCCAATGTGTTGATCGTTATTGTGTAAGTAGTTAAATCTTGAGGGGGAAAGGGCTAACTTTGTTTGTTTGCAGAAAATGAAGCATGAAATCCCCAGGTTTGGTATGGTCCCAAACATCCCACCCTTCCTACTTGATTTGTGGAAAGACCTTTCACCTTGCGACAAAATTCATATGAAAAGAGTACTTGGTGACCTGCCATCCCAACAAAACATTCAATTAAATAGAGATATGATTGAGGCCGCTACCATATTCTGGGATGAGAAGAGAGCTATTTTCCGATTTTGGCAATATAGAAATAACTCCTCACCTAGAAGAAATAGGAGGTGTCGCCTATTGATCAGGATATGTGGGAGTTTGAGTCCGATATGCGGAGTAGATATCCCTAAATTTTTATCAGTCCAAGTACATTTTTACGTTCGTTCGAGGACGAACGTTTCTTTTAGAGGTGGAGAACGTGACGACCCGATAGGTCATTTTGAGTACTAACCTTAATTTTTGCATTCCAAAACCTCTCATAGATTCATTTGATTTTATATGACTTATATGCATGGCCCTTGTCATTTTTCGGAAAGATTTTACGTAATCTTGAAGAAATAGTAATTTTTGACTTGAAATGAGGTTTTAGTTGATCACAGTCAACATTTTTGGTAAATGACCTCAGATAGGTATTTTGACGATTCTGGTAGGTTTGTATGATATTTTATTCTTACACGCATGATTGGTTGGGGTCCCGGGTGACCCGAGCGCATTTTAGCGCATCGTGTGAAAGATTGTGAAAAATGCGTTTAAGTTGAAATCTTGAGTCTTGATTATTGATTCTTATTATTTGATGTTATCTTGGTGATTTAAAGTAGAGAGCAAGTTTTTATGACATTATTACACTTGTGTGCATGTTCGGGTTTGATCCCGAGGGGCTCAGGTAAGTTTTTGATGTATTTTGGGAAAACTTTGAACTGTTGACGTTTTATCTAGTCCTTCAAGTCTCGCACTTGCGAGTCCCACTTTTGCAAAGGTGGGCTCGCAAATGCGATAACTCGGGAGGGATTATTGGCTTCAGAATTGCTAAGGTGGTATCACAAATGCGCTCTATAGCCTCTTCTTTTGCGGTTGTTGTGTAGAAAATCTGACTGGAGCTTAGCTGGGAAACCTTGGCAAATACGATGGTGGAATCGAAAATGCGAGAGGGGGGGGGGGGGGGGGGGGGGGGATGGGGAGGTTCACAATTGCAAATTTTTTGTCGCTTTTGCGACCACTAATGGCCGGGACATTGATAGATTTGCGATCGGTGGTTCACTTTTGCAATATTCGCACTTGAGAACAAGGTAATTGTGACATCTGCAACTGGGTAAAAGATGGGAAAGATAGGAATTAGCTCATTTTATACCCTAAACACTCTGGCGGCAATTTTTGAATATGATTGCCTTCCCAAATTCATTGGTAAGCAACTTTAACTAGTTTTCAATCAATTTCAATTACTTTTCCATGAATTTCATCATCAAGTCCATGCATTTTAAGGTAGAAATTAGGGGTTTTGGGTAGAATTTAGGCTTTATACCTTAAATTGAGGTCGGAAAAACAAATCATATAACCGTGATCATGGTGAATGGTATTTTGGATATGGTCCGAATCTCGAGTTTTGTCCAAGCGATGCCGGGATTGACTTTTTCAAGATGATCAAAATTAAACCTATTTCATTTGTTGGTAGTTTCTAAAGCTTATTTTCGATTGTTTGATTGCTAATTAGTTAGATTCGGTGGTTTTGAGGCTTGTTTGAAAGGGAAAGTCATGATTGACTATTAATTTGGTTGTAGAAAGAGGTAAGTGTCGTGGTTAACCTTGATTTGAGGGAATTTAGATAGAATCGAGTATATTTTCTATGTGAACTATGTGCTTGGGCGACGTATATGCAAGGTGACGAGTGCATTGGCGATTGGGATACGCATGCATATGGGAGAATTTTGTCTTAATTGTACCATGTTATTTCCTTTACTATGACTTCCATTCCTTATATTGCTTAGTCCTTGGCTAGTTTCTTTCAAGTTATTTATTTTATGGAATTGTTGAGATATTGGATGTTGAGAACATGGAACTTTTGATTGGTTGTTGATCCTAATAGTGGAAAGATTCTCATATGAAGAATTGATTTCGATTGTATTATTGAAGTTAAATATTCTTTCCACCTTGCTTGGTATTGTGTTGGGTCGAATACTTGGTGAGGAAGAGTGAAAAGCACGAAGGGTGTTGTCGTGCCTTGTTTGCATATTGATATCATTGCTAGAGTAAACGTGAGGCTAAAGCACAAAAGGTGATGCCGTGCTCTTGCTTGATATATTATCATTATCATGTGATGATTAGAGTAAAAGTACGAAGGGTGATGCCGTGCATATTTTTATTTATACTATGTGGTGAGGATGAGAGTGAAAGCACGAATGGTGATGCCGTGCGCTTGCATTTATGATACGGTGAGGGAGAGAGTAAAGAACATAGGGTGATGCCATGCATTTTGCTGATTTTGTTGCTTTGATTTGATATTTGAGTTGTGAACTTGAGTTGTATTTATTTCTAAAGTGGTTTTCTTAGTGATTCTTACTCTTTACTTCCATTTGTTGTCCCCTTCTAAATGTCCCTGCCTTATTTTTTCTTTTGATGTTTCACTTGTTATTTCTATTGCTTTATATATATATATATATATACATAAATATACATACACACACACACACACACACACACACACACATATATATATATATATATATATATATATATATATATATATATATATATATATTTATTTACTTATATAGTAGGTGTCTTGTCTTAGCCTCTTCACTACCTTGTCGGGGTTAGACTTGACACCTACTGAGTACATTGGGTCGGTTGTACGTATACTAAAATTATGCACTTCTTGTGCTGATTTTGATGTTGTTACCAGTGGAGACCCGAGAGGCACTTAGTAGATATCAATCAATGGTTCAAGGTAGAGTGCACCCCATTCGTGGGCCCTAGCATCACTTTCCTATTTTTAATGTAATGTTTCCATTTTCTTTCAGACAATATTGTATCTCCTTCATATGCTTGTGTTTAGCTGGATCTAGACGCTCATGTACTTGTGACACCAGATCTTGGGGTGGTTTGCGTTATGTTATGGATCAGTTATCATATATTTACTGCTTTTCTTTCCTTATTATTTTATTGTGTTGGCTTGATTAGCAAGCGGTGTTAGGCGCCATCACGACCCCGGTTGGTTGGAATTTTGGGTCATGACTAGTTCATAGACAATGTAAGAAAATAGTCTGTGAAGAAAATAGAGTGTGAGTAATATGGTAGTAAGGCGTTTGAAATAAAGAGTATTATTTATTTTAAAGGTGTAGTCGTCTCTTGACTCTACCAAGTTGTAATATTATAGTGACATTATATTTCTCAACTTGAGTATTTTATTTGATTTCGTTATAAGAATTGTGTCGTTATTATTCTCTTATTCTTTTTATTGTGATTTACGGTGGATATTATTCCTGGGTGAAATAGTTTTTTCCCGACAATGTGGTATCAAAGCCATGGCGAATATTGGTCCGCTATTTTTTCAGTACTCTTGTCTCATAACTGACAATTATGAGAAATAGTGTCTACGCATGAAAGCCACTCTTGGCTTCCAAGATGTGTAGCAAGAGGGTATGCAAAACTCGATAATGAGGAAGCTCTACTCAAATAAAAGGATGTCTTGACAAAGATAAGAAAGAAGAATCAACAAGCTCTAATGCTCATTCACCAATGTTTTAACGATGTCATGTTTGAGAAGGTGGCCTATGCTACACCTCAAAGTAAGCTTGAGAGATTTTATAAAATTCTCTACAAAGATTTAAAAAGGTGAGGAAGGTAAAACTTCAAACCGTAAGGGATGATTTTGAAATTTTAAAAATGTGAGAATCCGAATGTATTTCGAATTATTATTCAAAAGTAAAGGCATGTGAATAAATTATGAAGATATAGGGAGGACATGAACGATGTCTGTGAGGTAGAAAAGATCATTCGCACTTTAAAACCTAAATTTAATTTTGTGGTATGTGCTATTGAGGTGTCTAAAGATTTAGAATCTATGAAGGTAGATTAATTGGAAAGTTATTTACAGACCCATGAAATAATGATCAAGAGGAGATAATACCGCTGGAGCAACTTCTTAAAACTCATGCATCCTTTAAGGATTATGAAGGTGAAAAGACCTATCTAGGGAAATGATGAGGATGATGATGTGACAATCATGGTATATGAAGAAGTAATGGTAAGTACTTCAACAATGAAGTTAATATCCACCAATCATTTAGAGGTCATGGTAGTGTACAAAGAGAAAGAAGAGGACGTGACTACTATAATAATAATAATGTATAAAGGTATGAAAAATTAAAAATTGAGTGTTATTGTAAAAACCCGACCGATTATTTTGTGTATTTGAGTCCCGTTTCATCTTTTGAAGCTTCCCCTATGTGTATTGTGCTATGTGACTTGAGGATATAGTTTGTTGTGTTTGGAGGAGGTTTTGGATTGATATGAAACATTTAGTTCCTAGTTTGGAAGTCTAAGTTGGAAATATTGACCAAGATTGATTTTTGTGGAAATTGATCCTAGAATGGTATTTTGAGGGTTCTGATATGTTCGTATGGTAATTTGGGATGTAGTCGTATGCCCTGAATTGAATTTGAAGACTCATTGGATGAATTGGCTCTTTTTGCCTAAAGTTGGTAATTTGAATGTGTAGAAATTTTCTAAGTTTTACCGTGGGTTGACTTTTTAGCTATCGAGATCATACTTTTGTATCAAGAATTAAACCTAGTGTAACGACCCGACCGGTCGTTTCGAGCTCTAGCGCGTCGTTCAGCAATTGGAAGTCATGAACAGCTTCCTTTCAGGTATATTGACTTGTGCGTATGGTCGGAATTGAACTTCAAGAAGATCGGAGTTGAATTGAAAGGAAAATATTCATTTAAGAAGCCTTAAGTTGAAGAAATTGAGTAAGACTGGAATTTTGAGTAAACGACCTCGGAATCAGGATCTGAAGGTTCCAGCAGGTTCGTATGATGATTTCGGACTTGGGCGTAAGTCCGGATCAGGTTTTGGATGACCTGGGAGTGTTTCAGCGTATATTATGGAAGACATCATCTTGGAAGGATTTCATAAATTTGGGTTGTAAGGCATCTCAATGTTATAGATGTCTGTTCAGGATTTCGAGTCTGGTAATAGCTTCGTATGGTGATTCTGGAGTTGGGAGCGCGATCGGAAGTGAATTCGGATGTCTGTAGGTTATTTTGAAGCTATTTGGCTAAAGTTAGAAATTTGAAGGTTTTTGAGAAATTCGACCGGAAGAGGAAATTTTGATACCGGGGTCGAAATGCGATTTCGGAAGTTGGAGCAAATTTGTAATGTCGAATATGACTTGTGTGCAAAATTTGAGGTCAATCGGACGTGATTTGATAGGTTTCGGCATCAGATGTGAAAGTTGGAATTTTCAAAGTTCATAAAGTTGAATTTTAGTGCGATTCGTGATTTTGGCATTGTTTGATGTGATTTGAAGCTTCAAACAAGTTCGTGGAATGTTATGGGACTGAGTCGTGCGATTGGACGGGGTCTCGGGTGTGTTTCAGGGTGGTTTCAGGCTATTTTTCTATACTTTGTTACTGCTGTCATATGATGTTTCTGGTGTGCTGTGCGATCGAATCCCTTATAGTGCGATCGCGGAGGAGAAAATGGGAGGGGTGATTTTTGGTCTGTGCGATCGCGGCCTCAGTGGTGCGATCGAGGAGAAGGATTTGGAGGTAGCTGGAAAAAGGCCTGTGCGATCACTTAGAAGAAATGCTCTGCTGCACTGACTCGACTTCGGAGGATCATATCTCACAATGTATAAGGAAAAATTGAAAGTTGTATCCCTTTGTGTCTAGTTTCTAGAAATGTAAACCATTTAGCATTTGGATTTTTGTACAAAATGATATGGCTGTTACACTACAGGGTGTCCGGGAAGATGAAGAAGAAATTTGTGTTGCACATGGCTGACTTTGGCAGATTATATCTAGAAATATATAAGTATTTGGGAGATGACCAACAAATGAAAGTTATAGATCATGAAGTCTAGTTTTCAGAACATTAAATCATTTGTCATTTGGAGTTTTGTGCAAAAGGTTATAACTATACTACTAGAGGCTATCCGGGAGGCTGGGCATTTGTTCTCCGCGATCGCGAAGCTCTTTCCGCGATCGCAAAGAGTAAATTTTGGGCTGGAAAATTGTACTCCGCGATCGCAGAGCATTTTCTGCAATCGCACTGAGTAAATACCTGGGCAGAATGTTTTAAAAACGGGATTTTGGCCATTTCATCAATTCCTTCACTTGGTTGGGGCGATTTTGGAGGATTTCAAAGGGTGATTTTCATCAAGCATCAAGAGGTAAGTGATTCCTTCTCATTTACAAGTTAATTCAAGGTTTATACATGGGATTAAACATGAAAAATTTGTGGAAAAATTATTATTTTGAAGAAAACCTAAAATTTGTAATTTTGGATTTTACCACGAATTTGAGCATGTAATTAGAAGTAAATTGTATATTTGAACTAGTAAAGCTATGGGTAGAGTTTATCTTCAATAAATTTCGGAATCCGGGCACGTGGGCCCGAGGGCATTTTGGTTATTTCACTAGGCGGAGTTGGGAAATTATATAATCTGAATTTATAGCAAATGATTATGTATATTTTCATTGGTTTGTCATCATTTGGGTAGTTTTGGAGCGTTGTGCATCGATTGGAGCCGTTGGGAAGGCTTGGAGGCCGTTTATGAAAATTTCGGAGCAAGGTAAGTCTCTGTGATGACCCAAAAATGGGTCATCTTGTGTGCATCTAATTTTTACTGTGTTACGAGGCCCCGAAAGCCTCCATTAATCTCACCTAGATTAGCCTGCGCAGTCCGGGCCCGTAGCCAGGAAGCCTTTATGTGAAAACTTGATTGAGAGTTAAATTTTTGATAAATTAATTGAATAAAGTTGACTTTGGTCAACAATTTTGGTAAACAGACCCGGATCCGTGATTCGACGATCCCGGAAGGTCCGTAGGAAAATATGGGACTTGGGCGTGTGTCCGGAATCGAATTCCGAGGACCCAAGTCCGAGAAATAAATTTTCAAAGAAAATTATTTTATAAAAATATTAAAGGCTTATGAAAATGAACCTTGATGTGAAACCTGTGCTGCTGGGCCCGTATTATGATTCCGGCGCTCGGAACAGGTTCAATATGTGTTATTTAAGTTATCTGTGAAATTTGGTAAGAAACAGACTTGATTTGATTGGTTTCAGATCAAAATGAGGAAAATTTGAGATAATGAAGTTTTGAGGTTTTTAAAGAATTTGGAATTTGGCTTGATAGGTGATTTTATGTTCCCGAGGTCCGAATGAAATTCTGAGACCGGGAATGGTTCCGTCATGTCATTTATAACTTGTCTGCAAAATTTGAAGTCATTCCGAGTAGTTTAAGCCGGTTCGGCGCATTGAAGTGAATTCTAGAATTTCAAGTTCTTAAGTTTTGATTCAATTTGGTTTGGGGTTGAATTCTGAGTTTCGTTGTTGTTATTCAGGTTTCGGAAGTTCGAGCGAGTCCGTATCATGAATACAAACTTGCCGATGCTTTTGGACGGGGTCCCGAGGGGCTCAGGTGTGTTTTAGACCCCCGGGAGCTAAGTTGGAAAAACTAGAATTTCTGCTATCTGGTTTCCTTCTCTGCGGTCGCAAAAGGTGGGTTGCGATCGCGGAGAAGGATTTTGCTGGGCTGTTGATTGTTCTCTGCGATCGCAGCTTCCCCTTCGCGATCGTAGAGGTCTGGGTTCCACATCTTCGCGATCGCAGCCTTTTATCGCGATTGCATAAAGTCGCGTCTGGGCTAGGTGAGTTTGTTCTTCGCGATCGCAGGACCTCTGCCGCGATCGCAGAGGTCTGGCCTGTTGGCCTTCGCGATCGCAGAACCTCTGCCGCGATTGCAGAGGTCTGGCCAGTTGGCCTTCGCGNAAAATCATAGAATTAGGTAGTAATTTTAGGGTTCTTGAGGATTTTGTAATTTTCCATTTTAGGCCATGAATTCAAGTAGAAATCACACCTTAGTGATCCTTAGGCTATAGGTGAGTGATTCCTTCGAGAATTTTCGAAATGCGACCATGAGAGGCCGGGGTTGGAAATTGGGAATTCGTCAAGAATAGCGATTTTATTGAATAACTAGGATAATTTCTCACATTGTGCATGCATTGATCTAATTTCACACCTTTTGACAAGTTGCGAGTCCTCGGGTATAGAGTTCGGAGTTTCGGGCGCAATTGTGGTCCGAGGGGTAGATTCGACACGAGGTGAGTCTCCTTTCTAACCTTGTAAGAGGGAATTGTCCCCATAGGTGATGTATATGCTATGTGTAAATTGTTTGGGGGCTACGTACGCGCCAAGTGACGAGAGTCCGTACGTAGCGGCTATTATTGTTATGTCCGAGTAGTTAGGCCCACATCATGCCTTGTATGCTTTTCTCGTAATGCCTTATATGCCTTTTCTTGTAATGCCTGATATGTTTTCCTTGTAATGCTTCATATGATTTATTGTAATGCCATATGTACTATGAAGTTATGTTTTGCATCATGTTATTCTTCTGAGGCTTATTTGAAAGAATTGTGAAATATTTGGGAGCAGGCCGTACGCCACGGCGAATTGAAAAGAATTGTGAAATATATGGGAGCGGGCCGTACGCCATGGTGGAATTGAAAAGAAATGTGAAATATATGGGAGCGGTCCGTACGCCACTGCGGAATTGAAAAGAATTGTAAAATATATGGGAGCGGGCCGTACGCCACGACGGAAATTGAGAAATTATGAAATATATGGGATCGGGCCGTACGCCACGGCATTGTTGAAAAGAAATTGAAATGAATATGGGATCGGGCTGTACGCCACGGCGAGTGTAGAAGGTACCTTATGGGAGCGGGCCGTACGCCACGGCGGATCTAAATATTTGTGATTTTTGTATCGTTCGGTGGTCTTACCCTTGAAAGTGCTTTATTGTTTAGTTCAACGATTGTTGGATTTCTGCTTTTGATATATATACTGGTTGCTTATTTTCCCTGACATGCTTACTGTATTTCATTATATTCTATCATATGTTAGTACTGTTGGACCTTAGAGAGTATCGAGTCGACCTCTCGTCACTACTTCTTCGAGTTTAGGCGGGATACTCACTGTGTACATATTTATTTAATATGTACTCATGCTGCACTTTCTTTTCCTTTCTGTACTTGACTGTACAGGTTCGGAGGCTGGCGCATCTGATTATCAGGCCGGTGCTAGATATTGATAGCGTTGTCATACTTCACGGTGAGCTGCTTTCCTGGCGACTTCCTAGCAGCACCCTGGAGTTCTTTTGTTATATTCTCGGTCTATTTCATTCAGACGGAGACTCTGTACATATTGTAGTCATTGTATATTCAGTAGTTGCCCATGGCACTCGTGACACTAGTTCCTGGCACACACACGTAGTGTATATGTATATCTTTTGGGGTTCGGGTTGTACAAACATGTGTATGTTTTATTTCAGTTTTGTATCTACTATGACTTTACCTTCACTCAAGGCTAGTATCATGTTAGTTGTTATAAACTGGAAATCTTTGACTTGTTAATTATATGGGAAGGGTATCACTGAGTGTAAATTGTGTTGGCTTGCCTAACCCCGTCGTTGGGCGCCATCGCGACCTGAATCGAGATTTGGGTCGTGACAGTCTCCTTTCTAACCTTGTGAGGGGGAATTTTCCCCCTAGGCGAGTTAAATGAATACATGATATTGTTTGTGGGGGCTACGTACGTACGAGGTGTCGGGAGTCCGTGCGTAGCTACTGTTATGCCATGTCCGGGTAGTCTATGACCCACTAACATGCCTTATGTGTTGTTCATGTAATTCTATCCTAACATTTGACCGATAATGACATTAAATCGGTACTCTTTTACCCTAAAGAGGTTAGAATAGACCCTTCTAAATTATTTGGCAAGAGGATTGAATTCCCCGTGGATTTTTGTGACTCTGGAAAGGTTATTTTACTGAATATTGTTAAATTTGGCAAAAACGAATTTCTAGAAAATATTTTTAATACTATCTTCATGTTAAATTAAGGAAAATTTTATCACTTCTATGAGAAGCTGTTTTTCTTGGATAAAATATGGATTTTTTTTTATGTGAATACGTGTACGTATGAGCACCTGAGTCGCAGGTATGATACTCATACTTAATGTCTCACTGAAATTATACTAAACTGACTTATAGCAAGTGTCAAATTCTCCCACTCGTCACTACCTCTCTGAGGTTAGGCGGGACACTTACTGGGTACACGTTGTTTTCGTACTCATACTACACTTCTGTGCATTTTGTTGCACATGTGCCCTCTTGAGATGTGATTGACATGGAGACTTTGACGTGCTTCATTATCCGGTGGCGTCCCGCAGCTGACAGAGTTTCCCTCTATGTATTGTACTTTTAATTTAAAATTTCTTGTCGAATTTGTATTTCGAGCAAGTTTTGTAGTATTTGTATAAAATTCTTAGAAGTTGCTCATGTACTTGTGTCACCGGGTTCTGGGGATGTGTTTAGATTATTTATTGAATTAAATTGATTCTCCGTCGTGCTTAATTTACAAGAATTTATTAAATAAATTATGAAATGCAAGAAAATTGCAACGATTTCAAAATTGTTAAGCAGGAGAATATTTCAACTAATTAGGGGTTGGCTTGCCCGACAGTGTTGTCCGGCGCCATCACGACCTATAGATTTTGGGTCATGACACCTAGTCTATTTTTTCATTTCGAACTTGTGTGCAAACTTTGGTGTCATTTGAGTTGGTTTGGTAGGAATCAGACGCTTGGTTGTGATTTTAGAAGTTCTTAAGTTTCATTATGAATTCGATGTATTTTGGTGTTCGATTCATGGTTCCGGAATTTATGTTGATGTTACGAGCTTGCGAGCGAGTTCATATGATCTTTCCATACTTGTGTGGACTTTTGATATGAAGCCCCTGGGCTCGCGTGAGTTTCAGACATGTTTTAGAGTGTTTACCATTGAGTTCAATTTTGCTGGTGTTGTAGTGTGACGACTTAATAGGTCGTTTTGAGTGTTAGCCTTTAATTTTGTGTTCCCAGACCTCTCATGGATCCATTTGATGCTTTATGAGTTGCGTTCGTAGTCAATGTCAATTTTTGGATAGGTTATGTGTGAAATTTCAAAAAACAAACGTGATTTTTGACTTAAAATGAGGCTAATGTTTCTGGTAAACCACCTCAGATCAGTATTTTGATGATTTCGATAGGTTCACATGATGTATTTGAACTTGTACGCGTGTTTTTTTGGGATCTCGAGTGACCCGAGCGTGTTTTAGAGTATTAGAGTTTGTATAATATTATTACACTTGTTGGGATGTTTGGATTGGATCTTAAGGGGCTCGGGTAAGTTTCAGATTCATTATGGGATGTTTTGAACAGATGAAACAACATCTACTGTGTTTAAGTTGTAGCTCTCGCATTTGCGATGACCTGATCACAATTGCGAGCCTCGCAAATGCAAATTTGGGGCTGGGACTGAATACTTCGCAAATGCGAGGAAATGGTCGCATATGCAAACATGAGGGTTGTTGCATTTGCGAAGTTGGAGTCCATTTGCAACTTGGAGCTACGGCAGGCAGCATCTCAGGCCGAGGGAGTTTCTTAGACTCCCAGCGCCTGTACTCTAGAGCAACTAGTTTAAGGACTTCAGACAGCAAGGGTACTGCCATCTCAGTCGGTTGCAGCTAGGGGTGTTCATAAAAACCCAAAAAATCGAACCAAATCGAAAACAAAACCAAACCGACCAAAATAACCGTTACTTTTTATTTTGGTTTGGTTTTGGTTTTGAATTTTAAAAACCGATCAAATTTGGTTTGGTTTTGGTTTTGATTTTAATAAAAAAATAACCGAACTAAACCGATTATAGGAGTAGCTATTTTAATTTATTATTACACCTATATATATGTATATTTTTATGCAACGTTTCAAAAATTTTATGGTGAATGTTAATCGTTTACACTTTTAGTACAAATCTTTACCTTTATATTCTAGTTGATTGGTAATTTTCTTTTGTGAAGTGTAAGAATCCTTTTCATGTTTAAAAAAATATATTTTTAATTGAGTCCTTAAATTATTCATCACTATTTGATTCAATTATCATCAATATATTTTAGTAAATAATAGATTTCTCAAAGGGTAATTGATTTGATACTGTCACGTTGAAAATGTGCTCGCCGGAATATGTGTTTGGTAGTGTATGTCTTATATTTAAGAAAAACCCGACAAATAACCGAAAAAACCGAAAAACTGACATAAACCGAATCGAGAAAAAACCGACTTAATTGGTTTGGTTTGGTTCTAATATTTGAAAAATTGACTTACTTGGTTCGATTTCTTTTTAGGGAAAAACCGATCCAAACCGAACCACGAACACCCCTAGTTGCAGCTGCTCAGGCCCAAGTTGGTCCACCTATGAGTGATGAGGAGTAGAAAAGGCTAGAGTAGTTTGGGAGGATCAAGCCTCCAAAGTTTAGTGGGGTTGAGTTAGAGGATGCTCAGGATTTCTTAGACACGTGCAAGCAAATACTTCGCACGCGGGGTAATCTAGAGACTAGTGGAGTCTTATTTACTACTTTTCAGCTATCGTGGCAACCTTTAGATGGTGGGGGGCCTATAAGTTGAGCAGGCCAACAGGCACTGCACCACTTACATGGAACGAGTTCTTAGTTCTCTTCTTCGAGAAGTTTGTTCCACATACCCGTAAGGAAGAGTTGCGCAAGCAGTTTGATCATCTAAACAAGGAGGGTATGTCAGTGGCCCAATATGAGATGAGACTTTCAGAGTTGGCTTGTCAAAGATATGGTTTGTTCCAACAGAGAGGGAGATGATTATGAGGTTCATTGATCGCCACAACTATGGACTGTGCTTCGTCATGACTTGGGAGATTATGTCAGGTGTTAGGTTCGACGAGGTGGTTGATATTTCTAGATGCTTAGGGCAGGCTAGAGGCTGTTGCTTCTGACGAAGGGATCACAGGTATTGTTTCAGTGTGCCACAGGGACCCTTCCATAATATGTGACCTCGGTTTCACTTATTTATATGTATCATCGTATTTTTCTCGTTATTTGTATATGCCCTATGATTCCTTAGCTACACGTGTTTATATGTCTATGCCGGTGAGTGTTCTATTATTGTGGACCATGTATACCGGTCGTATGTGGTGACTATCGAAGGATTGGAGATAAGAGTTGATCTCTTGTTAATTAGTATATTTATTTTGACGTGATTCTGGGCATGGATGGGTTGTCCCCATGTCTGCTATTGTGGATTGTCACGCTAAGACCGTGACGCTAGCGATGCTGGGATTTCCTAGGGTTGAGTGGATAGGTTCTTTGGACTATGTTCCCAACACAGTGATTTTGTATTTGAAGGCCCAACGATTAGTTGAGAATAGATGTTTGGCATATTTGTCCTTTTTAGGGATGTTGGGGCTGATATTCCTACCATTTGTTCTGTTTCAGTTGCGCGAGACTTTCCGAATGTGTCTCCTACAGATGTGTCGGGCATGCCACTCGATTGGGACATTGATTTTAGTATTGAATTAGTACCAGGCACTTAGCCTATTTCTATTCCTCAATATCGTATAGAAGTTGCAGTACACTGTTCATCAGATGTATAAATGTTGCTAGGGCAATAGTCAGCTTGAAAGTCAGCATAAGGAACTCGTAGTGACCATGACAGGTCCTGAATGTCGTCTTCAGAATGTCAGAGTCTTGAATCTTTAACTGGTGATACCCAAACCTCAAATCAATCTTAGAAAGACTCTAGCTCCCTGGATTTTGTCAAATAAGTCATCAATGCACGACAAAGGATACTTGTTCTTAATTGTAACCTTGTTCAATTACCTATAATCAATTCACATCCGCATAGTACAATCCTTCTTTTTCACAAACAGAAATGGTGCAACCCAAGGCGACACATTAGGACCAATGAACCCCTTATCAAGAAGCTCTTGAAGTTGCTCTTTCAATTCCTTTAACTTTCCTTTGTCATAGTGTTTAATGATTATATCCCGGTGTACTCACGTAGCCAAGAGGAGCATGCACAAGAAAAACTATGTTTCACGCCAGTTGAAGTCCCATGAGAACAACTACCCTATTCATGATTTAGAGTTGGCCGCCATTGTCCATGCATTGAAGATTTGGAGGCATTATCTCTACGACATGTCTTGTGAGGTATTTACAGATCATCAGAGTCTAAAGCACTTGTTCAAGAAAAAAGGGTCTGAATTTGAGGTAGTGGAGATTGTTGGAGTTGTTAAAAGACTTTGATATTACCATTTTGTATCATCCCGGGAAGACCAATGTGGTGGTCGATGCCTTGAGTAGAAAGGCCGTAAGTATGGGTAGCCTTGCTTATATTCCTATTGGTGAGATCGCTTGCATCATATATTTAAGTCTTGTCCAATCACTCGACGAGGTTAGATGTTTCAGAGCTTAGTCAGGTTCTAGCTTGTGTGGTTTCTCGGTATTCTTTATATAAGTGCATCAGAGAGCATTAGTATGAAGACCCCCATTTTCTTGTCGTTAAGGACACGGTTCAACACGGTGATGCCGAGGAGATTTATATTGGAGATGATGGGGGTGTTGTAGATGTAGGGTCAGATTCGTATGCCCAATGTGGATAGGTTTCATGAGTTGATTCTTAAGAAAGCCCACAGTTCCGTATTCAATTCATCCGGGTGTTGCAAAGATGTATCAGGACTTGAGGCAACACTATATGGAGAAGAATGAAGAAATATATAGTGGATTTTGTAGCTCGGTGCTTGAACTGTTAGCAGGTGAATTACGAGCACCAAAGTCTGGGTGGTTTGCTTCAGAGGCTTGATATTCCTGAGTGGAAATGTGAGCGTGTCACCACGAACTACATTTTTGGACTCCCACGGGCTTTGAAGAAATTTGATTCTATTTGGGTGATTATTGATCGGTTGACTAAGTCTTCACATTTCATTCTGGTTGTGACTACCTATTCTTCGGAGCGGTTGACTAAGATCTATATCAGTGAGATTATTCATCTTCACGGTGTGCTGGTGTCCATTATTTCCAATCAGGGCACGCAGTTCACACTGAAGTTTTAGAGAGTAGTGAAGCGAGAGTTAGGCACAAAGGTTGAGTTGATTATATCATTCCACCCTTAAACGAACGTACAGTCTGAGCGCACCATTCATATATTGGAGGATATGTTATGCGCTTGTGTTATGGATTTCGGGGGTTCTTGGGATCAATTTCTACCACTTACATAGTTTGCCTACAACAACGATTACTTATCGATATCATATGGCTCCTTATGAGGCCTTATATGGAAGGCAGTGTCTGTCTCTAGTTGTTTGGTTTGAGACGAATGAGGCTAGGTTGTTGGGTACCGATTTGGTTCAGGATGCTTTGGACAAGGTCAAATTTATTCAGGATCATCTTCGCAAGGCAGAGTCTAGTAAGAAGTTTTATGCCGATCGGAAGGTCCGTAATGTTGTCTATATGGTGGGAGAGAAGGTATTACTGAGCGTTTCACCCATGAAGAGTGTTATGAGGTTTGGGAATAAGGGCAAGTTGAGCCCTCGGTATATTAGCCCTTTTGAGGTGCTTGAGAGGATCTGAGAGGTGGCATACAAGCTTTCATTGCCACCAAGTCTATCGAGTGTTCATCTAGAGTATCATGTTTCCATGCTTCGGAGGTACTACGGGGATCCGTATCATGTTTTGGACTTCAACACAGTTCAGTTAGATGGAATTTGACTTATGTTGTGGAGCCGGTGACCATCCGTATCTGTATGGTGATATTGGCTCTGATACCACTGTACAAAGAACAGAGGAAGAGACTCCAAGAAAGCAAACTATATCATAGATACGAAGATTTTCCTACAAAAAGGGCTGGCTATTTCCACGCTACACTAACAGTTAATTTGCTTATAGTCGCAAAAGTTTTCCTACAAAGGGACTGGATTCACAACCCATAAGGGACGACTTGCCAAGCTACACAACTCAGAAAACTTTTGTACTATAACCAACCTTAGCTGTTATAACTCAGAAAAGTTTCGTACTACAACAAGCTAATTTTCTTAGAGTATTCTTACTCTATTTTCATACATGGATCGGCCATTCCATCCATTCAAAAGAAAGAACAAGAGGAAAATTTAGAAGGAACTCATATGTAATATATCAAAAAGATTTACAAAGGTTACAAGATAGCTTACAAGATGATCTTACAACTACTACAAGGCCTCCTTTGTATAGGACTAGGAGGTTATTACAAGACAAACTGATATTAGGCCGTTTTGGCTTGAATTGGTGAAGGTTGGAATATTAAAGGTTTGGAAAATTAAGAAGTTTGATCGGGAGTTGACTTTGTTTAAACTAGACTTGATTCTGATTCTGGAAGTTGGAATAAGTCCATTGTGCCATTTATGATTTGTGTACAAAATTTGTAGTCAATCAGAATTGATTTGATAGATTTCGATATTGATTGTAGAAGTTGGAAATCCATTAGTTTCAATAGGCTTGAATATGGGTGCGATATGTTTTTTTGATGTTGTTTGATGTGATTTTAGGCTTCGACTAAGTTCGTATTGTGTTCTAGGATGTGTTGGTATGTTTGCATGAGGTCTCAAGGGCCTTGAGTAAGAAATGGATTGATTTCGGATTGAGTTTGCGACGTAAGGAAAATCTGCCATTGTTCAGTTCTGGTGCAACCACTCCTGCTCGGTTTTGGCCGTAGGTGCGGAGCCACATATGCGACCGGCTATGCGCAGATGCAAGGGTAGGCTTGGTACTTATGGACCGTAGGAGGTGAACTAGCCATGTGTTTATGCAGAAGTAGACTTTGGTGTGCAGAAGTGCGTTCGCATATGCGGTGGGCATCTGCAGGTGCGATGCCACCTATGCGGTCTTTACGCCGCAGAAGCAGAGAGGCGGAGTTTAAGTGAGTTCCGCAGATGTGGAGATTTGACCTCAAAAGTGGTTCCACAGGAGAGGATGGTGGATTGCTGGTGCAAAAATCCTGGCAGTGTTATATTTCGAAGGGGTTCCTACTTTTCTTCATTTTCGGACTTTGAAAGCTCGGCTAGTGGCAATTTTTGGGAGGGGTTTCACTAGATTCCAAGAGGTAAGCAACTTTTGATCATTTTATTAATTAATATTTAATACTCATTGATTTTTCAACCTAGATTATGTGTTTTAAGGTGAAATTTGAGGGATTTTGGACTAGGGATTGGTAAGATTTTGGGGTTTAAGGGTCTATTTATTGTCGGAATTTGATGATTTTGGTATGATTGGACTAGTTATTAAATGGGTGTTCAAATTTTGTAAAGTTTGTCGAATTCTGAGACGTGGGACTGAGGTTGACTTTTTGAATTTGGTTAAAGAACTTAGCTTTATCGTATGTGATCGATTCATATAGCTTGTACTGACTTTATTAAGTTGTTTGTGACTATATTCGAGTCGTTCGGAGGCCGATTCGCGAGGTAAGGGTTTTTCGAAGCATTGAGTTGCGCACTCTAAGGTAAGTAACGCTTCTAAACTTGGTACTGAGGGTATGAATCCTTGGACTATGTGTTAGATGATTGGTGTTGAGGTGACACACATGCTACATGATGGGCATGTGGGCATGCACCATGGTAATTATGAATCTGATTCTGTGGCACTGTGTTGTGATCTAATCTTGTTCTATCGATGTAATTCCTACATGTTAGAGTAATTGAGCTGTGATCCATGTTAGAAATCATGTTTAGGTTATATGATTATTCTGTGGGGACCCACTAAGGTCATTTCTTTTGTTGCGTTATTTGTTTAAATTGCAATGATGTACTTAGTCATATTCATTTGTATATCATATCTCAATCTCTGTTACCATTTACTTTTACATCATGTTATCATTCTTCGGATTAAGTGGCACGAGATTTGTGAGCGCGTAAGACTAGAGAGATTGATGATTGAGTTTGGGCCTGAGTGCCATACTGTAAGTGAGATTTATGGGATGGGGCTGCATGCCGTAGAAGGCCTTATGGCTTTTTTATGGGATTGGGATGCACATCGCAGTAGGCTTTATTGGCTTATTTATTGAATCGGGCTACACGCCGCAACATACCTTATTGGCTCATTTATGGGATCGAGATGCACGCTGCAACATGCTTTATTGACTTATTATGGGATCGGCCTACGCGCGGCAGCAGGACATATTGGCTTTATTTTGCGCTTGAGCAGGATATGCCCCTACGGAGTTTGACATACCAGCAGTGAGTGTAGGTACCGTACATTATTGAGTGATTGTGTGCGATGAGTGGGAGTTGAGATTGATAGATTGAGTACTCTAAGAGTGTGAGTACCTGGGAGTATCACTGTGATGCATTACATTTGATATGCATATTTGACATGTAGTCATAGAGATGTGACATTCCTCATGCTAGCCGTACTTGACATATTTTATTAGTGTTGAGCATAGATTGTTGAACATCAAAGCATGGCAAAATTTCTGTACTGTGTACGAACTAATTATGGAAGTTCTCTGAGTTATTACTATCATTTCCTTGTTATATGTGTACTATCATTATCTGGATTCAGACTGTATCTTTCTGAGCTTGCCACTGCTTTCAACCCAAGGTTAATCATGTTACTTACTGAGTACATTTGGCTGGTAGTACTCTACACTTTGCACTTCGTGTGCAGATCCAGGTAAATCTGGACGCAGTGGTTTCTAGATTAGGTGCAATATTTGCTCGAAGACTATTTAGGTTGTTGCTATGATGCCCCCCGTCCTCGACTCTTTCCACTTTAAATTTACTTAATAGTGTTCTATTTTTCAGATAGTTGTATTACATATTTAGACTGTGTTGACACTTAATAGTTCATGTACTCGATGACACCAGGATTTTTGGATTATTGTAGTTGAACCTCATTTGTCCTTATCGGTTATTTATGAGATTTTTCACTATTGAACTTATTAAATCATGTTTTTAATTTAAAATGCATAGTTATTATATGATTGTCAGATTGCTTAGCAATGTGATAGGCTCCGTCACGACATGTTGAGATTTTTGTCATGACAGGATTGAAGGTGCAATTGCAGGATTTGCTTGATAAGGGATTCATTAAACCAAGTGTTTCGCCTTAGGGTGCACCAGTGTTATTTCTGAAGAAGAAGGACCAATCGATAAGGATGTGCATAGACTATCAGTAGTTGAACAAAGTCACTATAAATAACAAGTATTTGTAAACGAGGATTGATGACTTATTCGATCAGTTTCAGGGTGCCAAGGTGTTTTCCCTAATTGGTGTGAGATATGGCTGCCATCAGGTGAAGATTAAGGCATCAGATGTCCCTAAGACATGTTTTTTGACTCAGTATGGTCACTACAAGTTTTTGGTGATGTCATTTGAATTAACTAATGCCCCGGCAACCTTTTGAGACTCGATGAACCAAGTGTTCAATCCTTATTCGCATTCCTTCTTGATCGTCTTCATTGATGATGTTTTGGGTTACTCCCGTAGTCGAGAGGGGCATGAGAAATATCTGCGAATCATACATCAGACATTGAAGGATCATCATTTATATGTCAAGTTTTCGAAGAGTAAGTTCTGGTTGGAATCAGTTGCCTTTTTTTGGCCATGTTGTATCTTCCGAGGGCATCAAGGTGGATCCTAAGAAGATTGAGGCAACTTAGAGCTGGCTTAAACTTACTTCAGCTATAGAGATTTAGATCTTCTTGGGTTTGGCAAGTTATTATCGTTGGTTCATCATCTATCTCAAGCCCATTGACTAAGTTGACCTGGAAGGTTTATCTTTTTAGATAGTCCGACGAGTATGAGATGAGATTTTAGAAGCTCAAGACTGCTTTGACTCAGTCCGAGTGTTAGTGATGCCTACAGGTTTGGGGTCTTACACTGTGTCTTATGATGCATCATGTATTGGGCTTAGTGCAGTATTGATGTAGTATGGTAGGGTAATTTCATATGCTCTCGTCAGTTGAAGGTTCAAGAGAAGAATTATCTTGTGTACGATTTGGATCTGGCAACCATTATTCACGCGCTAAAGATTTAGAGGAACTTTCTCTAGGGTGTTCCATGTGAAGTCTATACCAGCCATCAAAGTCTCCATTGCCTATTCAAGCAGATGTACCTTAATTTTCGACAATGGAGATAGATAGAGTTGTTGAAAAATAATGATATCAGTCAGAGAAGACCAATGTGGTGGCTGATGCATTGAGTAGGAAGGCTGAGAGCATGTCTAGTTTTGCATATTTACCGGTAGTGGAGAGGCCACAGCCATGGATATTCAGCATTAGGCCAATCAGTTCATGAGATTGGGCATTTCAGAGCCTAGATATGTACTTGCTTGTGTTGTGTCATAGACATCATTGTCGGGGTGCATCAAGGCTCGCCAGCTTGATGATCCCCAATTGTTGGTGTTGAAAGACACAATGCAGTGGGGTGGTGCAAGAAGGCTATGATTGGAGATGATGGTGTTATGCAACTTCAAGGCTTGATTTGTGTTCCAAATATTGATGTTTGAGAGATTTGATCCTTGAGAAGGCTCACAGTTTGTGCTATTCCATTCACCTACGTGTCACGAAGATGTTTTGTGACTTGAAACAACACTATTGGTGGCAAAGAACGAAGAGATATTGTTAGTCATGTCTCATAGTGTTTGAATTGTCAACAGGTGAAGTACGAATATCACAAAATGGGTGGGTTGACTTAGAGATTGGAGATACCGGAGTGGGAGTAGAAGTGCGTCACTATGGAATTTGTGGTAGTCTTACCAATGAATTTGAGGAAATATGACATAGTCTTGGTTATTGTGGACCAATTGAGTAAGTGCACACTCTGTATTGTAGTGATGACATCCTATTTGTTAGTGCGGTTGACTCATATTTACATCCGGGAGATTATCCGCCTGCACGTCGTTCCTGTTTATATCATTTCTGATCGGGCACGCAGTTCACATTGCATGTTTAGAGATTCGTGCTGCATGAATTAGGCACGCAAGTCAAACTGAGTACCGCATTTCATCCTTGATGGGAGGATAGTCCAAACACACTATTCAGATATTGGAGGACATGTCGCAGGCATGCATTATAGATTTTGGGGGTCAGTGTGTAACGACCCAAAACCGGTCCAGGTCGTGATGGCGCCTAACGGCGAGGTTAGGCAAGCCAACGAACAACAATAACAATAAAAATGCAGAATACAATAACAACATGGGGTAAGGCCATAGAAACAAGCTGAACCACAACTAGGCCCAATACATATACAATCCCGATAACTACAACAAGTGTGTGCCAGGACTAGTGTCACAGTGTCAACGGGCGGCTACATAGATACAACAGCAGAAATACATATACAAAATATACAAGCCGCAGTCTGGAACAAAAGACTGAGCAAAATGAAACTGGGAAGCTCCAGAGGTGCTGTCAGGAAAAACGCCAAGAAGACAGCTCACCGTGTGGAGCGACGCCGCGATCGGTACCTATCAGCTGACGGACGAACAAACGAACCAGCCTCAATACCTGCACAGTTAAGTGCAGAAAAAGAAAGAAAGTGCAACATGAGTACATATAAACAAATATGTACCCAGTGAGTATCCCGTCTAAACTCGTAAAGAGTAGTGACGAGAGGTAGAGTACATACTCACTAAGGTCCAGTACATCATGAAATAAAATACATGCTGAGCATTAAATCATGTGAGAAAGTACATCAAGTTTAAGAACATGTGAGCAACAATCAGTAACTGATCTCAAACATAGTCTTCCTTCGTAAGCTATTCATAGTTGTATTACTTGTTCTCTTTCTCATTTTCCGAAATGACTTATCTTTATTCTCAATTGTCCACTTCTCAGTACTCTGTATTGTTTCTCAACTCACCCTCGTACGATCCCAACTCAATGAAAATGCGGATGTATGCAATGCGTATATATATATATAACCGACACGGACAAGACTATCAGCCGAAGTCATAAGGGTGGGTCATAAGGACTGACTCAGTCATAAAACTCCACATGTTCACGAATCATACATGCGACCCGTGTGCTGACTCGATAGTGATAAGCTCCCCACGATCGCGAATCA